>JASDQU010338238.1:0-12536 GCA_032191745.1 Picea mariana
TGATCTCCCCTTTTAAACCATCCATCTTAGTATCCAACTTAGATTCCATTGAACCCATCTTCTTTTGTAGTTCATTTATGTCCCTACACATTTCTTCACCTTCATCAAGAGTCCAAGTAGGATTTTCTAGAGGCTTATTTGGTGTAGAAGTTCCCTTTTTTGGTGGCATGTTGGCCAAGTATCACTTTTGAACCTTGATTTTAAGGTGGTTCTGCTAGACAATATTTATTCTATTGTATCTCCCAATTTTCGGCCCTTCTAGGTATGAAACTTTATTTTATGTAGTTATCTGATATTTCTTCTCTGCAATGCCATAGGTTTGATCAAAATTGGACCTGCTAAGTGGAATTTACGGTAACTTCCCCACAACTTGCCAATTTTTGTCCTTTCTAGGAGATATCACTTGTATAGTGTGCCTCGCACAAAATAATTGATATAAAATTCTAAAACTCACATCAAAAATACTGCAGACTGTCCATGATCCAATGAAACCAGTCCTACTCAATTTGGATACTCTAGGAAGAAGTTATGACTATTTTACCTGGAACACCTTCTTGAGACTAGTCAATAGGACTAGTTAGATACCCTATCTTACACAGGGTGTATCTACAAATTTAAGATGACCCAGAAGGTAAAATTTTTACCACAGATACCTTACTAATTTATGTAAATAGCCTCCAAATTTTAGGGTCTGAAACATTACAAAAAAGTTTTTATAGCGAAAATTCCACAATGACTCAGTTCAGGATGATTCCAGAACCCTATATTGTATAGGATGTATCTCAAAAAGTATAAGGCCTTAGGAGATGAATTTTTAACCCAATGTACCTTGATATGTCTACTAAATATCCTCCAAGATGTTCCCTCTTAAACCTTGTAGAAAATAAGTTATAGAAAAAATTCCAAGGTGTCTCAGATGTAGCAGCAAAACCCCAAGACCTTGAGCTCTGATACCATATGTTAGGAACCAAATATCAATATAGCATAGAAAAACCTCAGAAAAGGTACTCAACGCCTTGAAAAAGAGATAATTTTAGATAATAGGCCTCTTTGAGGGGGTAACCTCCTTTTACCCCACTTAAATGTTCAAGTACAAGATGCTTCAAAATGAAAATGTCTCCTTGATATATATAGGAGACTAGGAGGTATAATTACAACTAATGGCCTAAAGATGACATAAATAAANATGAGCCAATATTAGGGCTTAACATTCTTGAATCCATGAGAGGTTCAGAACAAAGTTATGTTGAATATTTTCCAAGCCAAATCCATTTTTATGTAGAGAAGCTATTGAGGAGTGCACCTTTGCAGGCCATTTCCGGGAGCTCTGGTCATCCGTTTTCAGTGTTGTTAGTTTTTTTGGGTTATAGAGATATGGTAGAACAAGACTAGATCAATTTGTAATCCTTTTGAAATTTTTGTGATGTACTTTTAAATATTTGAACAGAAATAAGAAAGCCTCACCCACTGAGACAAAGGCCCAGAGATGTAGGCAAGATTGTCAAACTCCATTATCAACTTCTCTTGTTATGGTTTTGTTGTTTTATGATTATTTACAGATCTGAATATGATTAATGGTTGTCATGTTTCTTCTACAATTATTCCTCTTTCATTCATATTCCTAATTGGTTAATTAACACATGCATAATAACTCAACCATTGTCATTTAAAAGATCTTTTTGGATCAAGTTAGTGTATCCTTCCACTGCACTAACACTTCCTTGATGGTGAGATGATGGATATGAATCTCACACTGGTCCAAGAGTACTTGTGGCTACAACCAGATGGAACCTTATTCATCCAACTCAAGAAGTCTGGTTTGAGTTTAACACTTAGCTCCAATCACATTCTTTAAGAAAGAGACATGAAAAATAGTATGGAGCTTAGAATTACTGGGAAAAGCTAACTGATATGCCACCTATCCCATGCGCTTCAGAACTATATAAGGACCATAAAATTTGGGTGCGATTTTCTAATGATGGTCATCCTTTAGTGAAGTCTACTTATAATGTTGCAGTCGAAAAAAAACTTGGCCTCATTCATCAAATTGACATTTTGAGCAACCTTGATCTGCCTGTTGCTTCATGCGATTCTGAGCCATGACCAAATTATCTTTGAGGGTACGAATAATAGCCTCTCGAAATGTAAGAGTTTTTTCAACTGCCTGGACCTTCGAGATGTTAAGCATGTATGATAGAACTGAAGGTGACCTTTTTCCATATACTTATTTAAAAGGAGTCATCTGAGTAGTTGTATGGTAAGAAGTGTTGTACCACCATTCAACTAGGGGTAACAATTGAGCCCACTTATTTTTACATTCATATGAAAAAAAACTCAAATATGTTTTCAAATACTTGTTGAAAACTTTCGTTTGACCATCACTCTAGGGATGATAGGCGGTGCTGAGATGCAATTGTGTGCCCTATAACCTGAACATTTCTTACCAAAAATTGCTGGTGAAAGTGGGATCTCTATAAAAAACAATAGAATGAGGCATGCCATGAAGCTTGAAGATATGATCCATGAAAATTTGAGCCATAGTGGAGGCGGTGAATGGATGTTGAAGATAACATAGATGAACATACTTGTAAATACGATCAACTACCACAATGGTGACTTACTTATTGCCCGATTTAGGTAATCTGACAATGAAATCCATAGAGATATCCCTCCAAATAGTGGGTGGGATCGAAAGTGGTTGTAGTTTTCCTATGGATTTGGCTATTTATCCCTTGTTGCATTTAAAAACATCACATTCCTCCAAAAAAGTGTGAACAACCTGTTTCATACCATCCCATAAAAAATAACATTTGACCATGTCATAGGTTTTGGTAAACCTTGAGTGCCCAGTTGTGGGTGTAGAATGAAGCTCAGAAAGAACCATGGATTTAATTTGTGAATGTTTACTTAAATACATACAAATTTTGTAGAGAATATCATCATTGTGCCAAGAGTACTCTAGGGAAATTTGATAATTGTCTTTCGGTTGTTGGATCAGACTTGAAATGTTTGGATCTTGCATCCATTCCCAGCAAACATCTTGGAGCCAATCTGGTACAATGAAGGAGAGGGAAAAAAGGGACCCTTCATCTTCATATTTTCTTGAAAGAGCATTAAAAACCACATTGTCTTTTCCTTTCTTGTCAATGATCTCATAGTCATATCCAAAGAGCTTAGTCACCCATTTTTGTTGCTCCAGGGATGAAAGAAGTCGCTCCAAAAAATAATTGAATCTTTGATGATATGTCTAAATCTGGAAGCGTTTCCCCAATAGATAAGGGCACCAAAGATCCTCTGCATGAATAATAGACAACATTTCCTTTTCATAGATTGATTAGCCCAAATGTCGCTCAGACAGTTGTTTGCTAGTAAAGGCCAAAGTCCAACCATATTTCATAAGGACTGCTCCAATTCCTCTCCTAGAAGCATTACATTCTAGGACAAAGGTATTTGTGAAGTTAGGAAGGGGAAAGATAGGAGTGGTGCACATAGACACCTTCAAATGTTGAAAGGAATGATTAATGATGTTGGGCATAGGCCTATTTTGAGGAAATACTATTTTTGGAGGATAAAAGCTAGAATTGAAAAAAGACAATGGGAAGGAAAATCAACATGTACGAGGAAAGCATGCAAGGCGTGCATGAAGGAAGACCTAGGCACATTAGGGTTAGGGTTTTTGTAGGATATTGTAGGCCGATGAGATAAAAAACTAGTATAAATAAGTACCTAGGAGGTCTAGGTCGGGCATTGCTAAGTTTTTGTATGTTCAGTCAAGGAAACTATTCTAAGATCGAATATCAATTTTGTAAGCTGTTGAGTTGTAGGGGAGAAAAGTATCTATACCTTGAGTGTTATATTGCAAACTAAGGATCTTGGTGCGATCCAGTCATCCTCAGAAGGTCATGTAGTCTAGTTTGTGATTGTATGAATGGATTTGTAGTGTGCACGGTGCCATATATTGTAGAACCATAATAAATGATATTGAGAAGACAAATATTTGTGGACTTAGCCCAAGAGGGGGTGAACCACGGTAACACATATGGTGTGTGGTGTTTTTATTGCATAATTACTTTCTGTAAGTAGTTGTCTAATGAATGAATACTTATGTGAGATCTATTATATGTTAGATTTGTTAGAATGCATGCATAAAATTAATAGATGAATGGATATTCAGAATAATATAAAGAACCACCAGATCAAGGCTTAAGAAGATCAATTTCAATCCTAGATCCCCACTCTTTCCTATACTACAAGCATCTGATCATTGCAGTCACCCATAAGACTATCTCAGGTGAGACTTCACAATACATTTTATGTGTTTTGTTTCCTTGTGGTTTACCAGGAGGGACGATAGTTTTAGAGAATTTTGTTGGAAACCTGTTCATATCTGAAACTGGGTCAACCCAAGAGTAGGAAGAGAGAGTAGTAAGCAACAAATGCTTATGTTTCTAGGTGGACCTACATGGGATTGAGTGAGTGGGATCTGTCAAATAATCGCTAAGAGAATGAAGGTATAAAAAGGAATGTTTATACCATGGAATCCAACGAAGGCAGAGATTGAAAGTTGGTTGAAAAAAAAGGAGCTTGAGTTTGCGTAGAAGGATAACATAAACCCTAAATTAACACCACGTAAATATTTGGACAAGTACATGTTTAGAAAATTGCATGAGGTATTTTTCTGTGATTTCCCGCATGTGTTGCAGGAGTGGCTATTGAGGTTGAAATACAACCACCCTACGAATCGAATTAGACAACTTGAGTGGAATCATGTGGAGATCATGTAGTAGATTTATGGCTAGATAATATTGTTGCATGGTTTATCACGGAATTTTAAGTAGATACTACGAAGTATTGCAAAATAGTAGAGAAAGAGTTCCTGAAGGGACCCAGAGGTAGGTATATCATATCACTCTATACTTAAATCAGGATCTTACTATATAAAAAAGGTGTGATGACTATGGAGGTAGACAACTAAACTTCCATGCATGCATGGAGGAAGGGGGGAAGCACTGACAAGAGATGGAGAAATGGAAGAAGAGATGAATAAGTGAAAGAAGGAGGAGAACTTGGACCCAATTTTTATGGAGGAAGATCAGATCAAGTAGATCATGGCAACAACTGGAAAAACATGTAGTAGATTACCCTACCAATATAAGATGAATAATAAGAAGAGAGCCATAGCAGATATAGAGGGATTGGAAAGTGATGAAGAAAAGGTAGAGGATCTTCGAGCCGTGGAGAAGATTGAGGAAATCACGTGCACAACATTTGAAAGGAAGACAAGAGGTCCAAGTTTAGGAACAAAAGGAAAAAATCATGTCCATGTCATTTCCAGTGTGGAACCCATAACCCCATGTGCGACTAATACACCAAGAAGAATACCACCATTTAGAAATCCAAATTTTAGTGGAAGGAAGACAACATGAAGTGCATCCAATCAAGGAGTAGCAACTGGAGGAGCCGGTTCATGACATAGTAGTCAAGTATCTACACCGCGCGAAAGTGTTATTTCATCACAATTCAATATTGAAGGACATGATCTGACCATTATGTTACCATAATTTCAGGGAGAGGCATCTGAGGACCTTGAAAAGTATTTATTTATCTGTGAGAATATCTGGGAAGCAAATAAAATTACATATGAGGATAAAAAACTTGCGTAGTTAGATATCATGCTAAGATACTGCGCACTGGATTGGTACATGAGCCTATATGTAAACAATCCACCATGGACAACAAAGACTATTGTAGATGTCAAAAATCTACTGATAAATGAATTTCAAAATCCTAGTTCAAAATATCAATACATGAATGAGATGATTGAAATCAAACAGAAACTAAGTGAGTTTGTTTGGGAGATTGATCAGAGGTTCAAACGATTGAAAGGTAAATAGAAGTATGTCATGAATGATATGTAGCATAGACATATCTTTTTGAATTCACTGCTACCACACCTGAAATACCCTTTGAGGCAACATAAGTTTCAAACTCAGGAAGAGGCTCTATGGGAAGCCCTACAACTGGAAGAGAACTAGTATCAGAAGAAAAATACAACAATAGAAGAGCTAAAGGAGGATATGAAGAACCTCACTTTTCAACTAAACTAGAATAGGGGCAAAGATAAAAGAGAATCTTTTTGGTGTACCACATGCATGACATGAGGACACCACAAGAATGAGTGCCCAACTTTCATGCAGTACATGGAAATAGGGCTATCGAACCCATTTCCACCAGCAGGACCATAGTGTGAGATATGTAAAACAAATAGAAATGACCCATATCATTGTCTAATGATGCAGAAGTACCATACAATACCCAAGAATTCATACTGCACTTTTTTCAAATCCATAGGTCATGATGACAAAGATTGTACGACAATGGACTTGATGAAGGAAATAAATTTGGATACCTATAGAGTGCAGGTAGAAATGATGATAGGGAAACTGAGAAACAATTCAACCAGGTACCACCTCCTTATAACAATGTGCAGCAGTAGTACGAATATTCGTAGCCTCAGTATAACCCCATGTGGTATAATCAGGTGCCTCAATACAATGCACCATGAGTAGATCGAGGTGGATATAGAGGTGGAGGATGAAGTAGAGGAGGATTTGGAAGAGGTATAGGTCCAGTAGTATCCCATAAATTCCGATATCCAGGACACTATGAAATGGAATGTCCACTCCCGCCTATGACATGTATGTATTTTCACACATCAAACCATGATACAAAGGAATTCCCAACACGTTTGGGGAAGATTCAAGAAAAAGGAACCAGAACAATAAGAATGTTCAGTGGATATCTGCAGAAGCCAGGGATGATGGAATAAATATCAACATAGTTACGTGCAAAGGAGCTAAGACAGGATCTCACACAATAATACAGGAGCCAGCGCAACACCAATGGGTGAAGAAGAATACTAAATTATAGAAAAAGTTTGATATGGGGAAAGAAAAATAAACATTCAAGGAGGCCAGATAGGAATTCCTTAAATAAGATGTTGTGTCTACATCAGTTGTGAAGCATACTCAGAATGTACCAATGTACGATATGCCCTTATCAATGGACCACACCAATAAAACACAATCTGTAGAGCAAGTAAGCACCATAAATACCTTTTTTCAATCTTGTGTTAAACTATTGAATGATCCATCATATATTAAAGTTTTGAAAAATATTTTAGAAATATTTAACATAGAGGAAGAGAGGAAGTTAGAACATAAAATAGTCAATCACCTCCATACGAGAAGGAGGACAAGCATAGAATTCAAACTAAATGCCAACATTGGCGATTTCAATATGGGGGACATCATATTGGATTTAGGATATGAGGTAAATGTGTTACATAATAAGACATGGCAATGTATGGGAGAGCCCACCTTAGGATACTCACCTATTCAATTGAAGCTAACAAACCAACACATAGTTCTGCCAATTGGAAGGATAAAAGGTGTGACAATAGATCTGGATGGAGTGCACACTAAGGAAGACTTTGAAGTGATAAAAATAGTGGATGGCACAACACCTTATCCAACATTGCTTGGGTTGGACTGGGCATTTGATAACCATGACATAATCAACTTGAATACAAGGAAGATGAAATTTGAATCAAGATAATATAGATTTGTTGCACCATTAGACCCATTAGAAGTAGAAATATTTGTAGAGCCCACTTTCTTAGATCTAGAGGAAATCAACCAGTTATATAAAACCACCACGCGTGAATAATATTATGTCAACCCAATTGCATATGGGGTACTCATCTGGAGGAGCATCACATCATGTGTTTCCAATTCAGATAAAGGGTTGGAAAATTGGAAGAAAATATTACATGAACTGTCCACAATAAGGTGCACAAGAATATACGTGCAGTGAGATGGGTGGGTATAAAGATAAGAGAACCTCCCACTTTTCATGGGGTGAATGACTTAGAATAATTGCTAAGATATGAAGATGAAGTGTTAGAGAATCAAAGGCTCTTATTCCTAGACATTTCACTCAAGGAAACACTTGCAAGATGGTGGGGTGTGCACAAAGAAAAAATTAAGGATTGGTACCAATATAAGCGACTATTGTGCATTAGATTTAGTGCAGAGTAGGGGAGCAATAAGATGAAAAGATACAATGAGAAAGGGGCACCAACAGATCATTTGGAGAGATGCATAAAACTATGGAGGATGACACCACTAGAGGAATGGCCTCATCACTTCATCCACACATTGGAAAGAGTTCCAGAAAATTGGTATTTAGACCAGGAACTATGCAGAAGCATTGCAGAATGGACAACATTACAACATAATTTTATAGTAACATTTTCATTTGAACATGAGAACCCTAACATGGATTCAACACTCAAACATATAAGAAGGGTGATATTTATTTATGAACTAGAGGTTAAACTCATGATAGAGTATCAACAATAGAACATACAGATAGTCAAGGAAATATTGCCATGCTATCATCTGGAAGAAGAAGGACCAGAGGAAGATGACCCGTGCAACATTCATATTACATAATTTGAAGGGGAAGGAGAGGTGGAAGTTCCATGTTTAGAATCACAAGTATTTGTTGCACCTATCAAAATAAATAGATTCAACATTGGGACAACTGAGAATCCCAAAATGGCCAACATTGGAGACTACTAGGATGAACAAACAATAGACAAGATAACACAGTTACTATGTGATTACAATGACCTATTCCCAACAACCTTTATAGAGATGAAAGGCATAGTAGGAGAGCTAGGAGAGATGAAGATACCTCTCAAAACTGATGCTAGATATGTATGAGATAGACTGTATAGACTAAATCCAATATATAAGAAGAAAGTGAAAGTATAAATTGATAGAATGTTGGAAGTTGGTATCATAGAACTAGTGGAGGAATATGAATGGATAATCCCCATGGTAGTTCAAGAGAATAAACAAGGGGGGCTAAGTATTTGTGTAGATCTAAGGAAACTGAATGATTCTTGCCTACATGACCCTTTCCCTACACCTTTTAGAGATGAAGTCCTATATAATGTGGGAGGCCAGGAGGCATACTCATTTACATATGGATTCTCAGGTTACCATCAGATCAAGATATCCCCAGAAGATAAGTACAAGACCACTTTTTCCACAGAATGTGGATCCTACCAATATACAGTCATGTTTTTTGGAATGAAGAATGAACCAACTATATTTTCAAGGGTAGTAATAGCTTCTTTAAAGGAGTTCATACATTAGGCTTTAGAAGCGTATCTGGATGAATGGACTATATATAATCTATTAAAAGATCATGTGGAAGTATTAAGGCTAATGTTGGAAAGATACAGGGAGTGTCAGATATCATTGAATATCAAGCAGTTCATTTTTGGGACACCTTTTGGAATATTATTGGGCCACATAGTGTGCAAACAAGTATTTCTAGTAGATCATGCCAATATTGCAGTTAATGTCAATTTTCCACCACCAAAATCAGTGCGCCAATTGAGAGAAACATTGGGACACACATGATACTACAGAAAATTTATAAAAGGGTATGTGTAGATCATCGCGCCAATGGAGAAATTCTTAAAGAAAGATACTAAATTTTAGTGGAATGAGGATTGTTAGCAAGGTTTGGAAACTCTAAAAGAAAAAATGGTCACAACACCTATTCTAGTATTCCCAGATTGGGAAAATAATTTTCATGTGCATGTAGATGCATCAACTATAGCACTTGGACCAATTATGGCATAGCCAGGAGCAAAGATTTGGACCATCCTATAGCATTTTCTAGAAAAAAATTATCAAAATCAGAGCAGAACTACAACACTGCAAAAAGAGAATTCCTATCTATGGTCTATGTACTGTAGAAGCTTAGACATTACTTACTGGGAAAACACTTTAAGATGTTCACAAATCATTCAACCCTCAAATATCTAGTCAACAAGCCAATGTTGGGGGGAGGATATATAGATGGCTATTGTAATTTCAGGAATTTGATTTTGAAGTGATAGTAAAACTAGGGAAGCTGAATGCAGGACTTGATCACCCATCAAGGGTAAAAAATGGAGAAGACCCTACCAATTTGGAAGACAACTTCCCTGATGTGCAGTCATTTTCAGTCCCAATAGCTGATGAATATTTTATTGATATTATTGAATACTTGAGTACAAGGATTGTGCCACAAGATTTTAACATTACACAGAAGAAAAATCAGGTAGTGAGAGCTACAGACTATCAATTGATTTCAGTACACTTATACAAAATGGGCACAGACAACATTTTGAGAAGATGTGTAATAGAACATGAAAGGACTAGAATTATGGAAGAATCTCATGAGGGAATAGATGGAGGACACTTTGCAATAAAATATATTGTGTAGAAGGTATTGCATGCAAGACTATGGTGGTCAACAACTCACAGAGATGCTAAGGAATATTACCAGAGATTTGATGTCTTTCAGAGGGTTGGTAAACATAATAGAAGGTATGAGATGCCCCTAAGACCACAAGTAACTTTGTAGGTATTTGAAAAATGGGAAATAGAATTTTTGGACTAATTAATCCACCAGCAAGAAGTTCAGGAGCAAGATATATCATCATTGTGACATAATACTTAACAATATGGGTAGAGGCAACACCATTAAAATATTGTAGCGCAGAGATAGCAACACACTTCTTGTTTGAGCAAGTGATCACTAGATTTGGTTGTCCAAGGATTTTGATGAGTGACCAAGGTACTCACTTTATCAAAAAGACTATCAAGGCTATGATTGAGGAGTTTGAAGTATATTATTAGAAGAGTAAACCATACCATCCTCAAGCAAATGGAATAGTAGAATCCTTCAATAAGATCTTGGAGAATGCTTTGACAAAGATTTGCAATTTCAACAGAGATGATTGGGATTTGAAGATACCAGCAGTACTATGGAAATATAGGACTACATGTAAGAATATGATAGGATAGACACCATTCATATTAGTGTATGGTTAGGAAGAAGTAATACCATTAGAATTTCTGGTAACCAACCTCTGTGTAGCAGCAATCACCAACATGATAGAAAGAGGCACAGTAAAGGAAAAGCTCAATCAACTAATAGATATGGAAGAGGATAGGATTCTGGAAGGATTTCATTAACAAGTATAGAAAGAAAGAGACAAAGATTGGCATGACAGACATATCAAGAGGAAGAGTTTCACAGAGGGAGACCTGGTCTTGCTCAAAACAAATGTTTTCAACATCCTCATAAATTCAAAATGCATTGGTTGGGGCCATATGAAGTGAATACTATCACAGATGGGGGATCAGTAAAATTAAAAGACTTTGAAGGCACAAAACTGAAAGGACTAAGGAATGGGAGTAGACTAAAACTGTACAGGGACAATCTACCTCCTATCTCTTAAAATTTATAGCACAGTAAGAAAACATGTACATAGTATACTATAGTAGAGGTTAATATAGAAAAATGAGACAAAGAAATAAAAAGGAGAAAAAGAAGGAAAAACAAATAAAAAAATAGAAATTAAATAAAATACAAAATTACTGGGAAACATGGTGTGCAAAAAAAGTTGGCTCGGCGTGAAAAATGGAAAAAGGTCCACACGCAATAGATCCGTAACAGGAAGCATAATACTGTGCACTAACCACAAAACACACTGGAAATTAATGGTGCACTTAAAAAGTTTAAGCACACAGGAAAAAGGAAAAACGGTCCGAAAATAAATAAAAAATGTTGGCTACGAAAAAAGGGTGCCAGCTAGAAGCATTTATGAAATTAAATGGAACATACTCATAAAGTGTAATTGCATTAATCGCAGCCAAGGAATCTTCTCTGAGAAGCTTCACAAAATTTTCTATATAAAGGGGAAACATGATGAACATAAGACTTATTGTGAAATCATGAACTTGCAGTGATAGAGAGCATAAGCGAATTGACAAAGAACACAGTGCGAACTAGTTGCAACCCATTCGGAAAAAACTAACCTATACCCAGGATGACACCACCGAAGATGGTTGCATCGAGAAAAGTAGGGAGGAAAACTAGAATCAGTGTTAGGGTACCATATGAAACCATGGAGGCCAAACATAAAACCACCCAAACAGAGGAATTCATCGATGTGGACGTGATTCCTTCACCACATGAAGAGCCAACAAGCCCTACACTGGTGGTGGAATAAACACAACCTCCAACAACAACAAACATGGAAATTGACCCACACAATGGTACATAGGGTCATACTACAAATAACACAGGCACCATGTTGGTGACGGAAGTCACTCCTGGATTGCTTGCAGGAGCAGAGCCTGACGCCCATCAGTTTTTATGTCACGATTTAATAAATGGGGGTGGTCGAATGGAAAGAGACCCAGGAAAGCAACATTGACACAGGAACTAGGGTCTGGTATGTAGAAAGAAAGGGAGGTCGTGATCCAACTTCTATCAGTAAACTGATTAAGGGGTGGTAGATGGAAGACTTGTGAGAAGGGTGAGCAAGACTGCCTTGGGCAACAGGCCTTCAGAAGCTTAAGGAAGAAAAACTCAGAAGCCAAGATCCTCTTGGTCCAGAG
>JASDQU010338240.1:0-11204 GCA_032191745.1 Picea mariana
TCCCCTCCCTGACCAGCCATGACGGCTAAACCCTAACACACCAGGCTGCGCAAGAATAGTCGCGATTTCTTTCCAGGGTCCTCCAGTTCGAGAACAACCTTTGTTTCCATGGTTATTTGATATAAGCTTCTTGCACTAATAAGAAGAATCTTTAGCTTCTAATATAAGTAATTGTATGGCGTAAGAATATCTGATGGTGAAAATTCCATTCTTTATGATTGTTTGAATCTTCTTAACCTAAAAATGATTGTTTGTGCACATTCTTCCTAGAACCTGTGGGCTTTGATACCATGTGAAATTGGGTTGAAACCTATACAAACAATATATCTAGAAACAATGAACAACAAAATTTCAAAGTTGAGAGAAAAATATAGAAATTGGAGAGAAAGAATAAAGAATTGTACTAACCAAATGAGAGAATGTAAAAATACACATGATATACTCTACATGTTTGAACTAATGCGCCATAGTAGTGATATCTAGAGAGATGTGGACATACACTGACATAGACATAAGTGAACTACTACCTAGTCCTAGTTAACCGACCATGCAGTCACCAATTAATAGTATAGACAAGTGGAGTGGAGAGAATCTCATGCATGCATATGTGGTGCAACCTCCAAGCCTCATGCATGTCAAGTGCACCCTCCTAGGGATGATCCCAAGGTGAGTATGAAACACTTGGTGATAATACCAAGGTTTCTATGCAATACTTGACTCCACTAATATAATTGATGTAGAACTAAGTAATGAATGAAGAGGAGGTGGTTCCCTCATATAGGGGAGACAATCTTAGACTAGGGGTGCTCTCAACATAAACTAATAAACTTAGGAAAATAAATACTAGGTGGGTGTGTAATATCTCCAATAATGGTCTCATGACTCATTGTTGACTTGGAGGTTCACTTTCCATCATTTATGGAGGCCACTTTCTTGAGATATGGACATGATGTTATCTTGGAGACCTTATTACAATAATTATATTTAATTGAATAATTCTTGGAGACCTTATTGGAAGAATTATTCAATTAAAAATAAAAATAATATTTTATTGTAAGTGAAGATGGGCATCACTATAAATAGAGGTACCCTTCATCATCCATACTCATGGTTGTATTTTTGGATCTCTCACTCTTTGGAGCCTAATTGACATATCCTTTCTTGGAGCATATGGTTGTGTAAAGGGTTTATATTTGTGAATGATTGTTGTCAATTCTTTAGGTTTCTCTATCTTGGATTTATCTGGTGCATAAGGATTAATGGTGAAATTTTCAAGTTTTCTACAAGCCTTCAATATCAATCCATTTTAGGGGTAGGTATACCACTTGGAAGGAATATGTTCTAGGATTTTTCCTTCCTTCTTCCTTTGTTGATTTAGTGATTATTCAGTGCCTTTCTATGTTTTTCCTTTGGTTCCCTAGCAATAATTATTAAGTAAATTAATCAAAGCATAGTTGATCTTGTTGGTGAAGGTTACCATAAAGGTTCCATTCTTGTAGACCTTGATATTCATTATTGATATTGATTTGGTGAATAATTTTTCTTCCTTTTGGTTCTAATATCAAATCCCTAATCCTTGAAAGAAATAGGCCAAATATTTGGAGAGTTTATTCTTGACCTCATAATCCATTTGATTCACCTGGAATCCATTTTCCTTGTTGAATTTGGAATTGATCTCTATTTACTTCCATCACTTATTTTGAAACCCTAAAAACCACAAAACTCCATTTTACTAAGGCTACTCCCAACTTCACCTTATGCCTCATCGTTTGGTCTTAGTAATCCTACTTAGGACACCACCCTTGATTCAGAGGATATCCAACCTAAAGTGTATAGGATAGGTTAGTGATGTGACAATGGTTACCATCCTAACAATTTCCCTTAAGTTTTACCTTGTGATTAGGGATTTTATCATTAAATACAATTTGAGTGGTAACATCTCCTATACTTGCAAATGGATTTGCATAATATTTTCAACATTTTTTCTACTTTCAATCCATCTCCTATGATGTCTTTCATTACTCCTCCTATCCATATAAAGCATGCAAGGGTGATGGTGTAAAATACCCAATGCAAGTTTCAAAAGGGGACTTACCAATATGAAATTTGTACCACTCTATTATAAGAGTGTTGTATATAGATCAATTTTTCATCCTAGGTCTTTGGATGCTTCTGATTGTAAGCCCTAAAAAAATGAAAGTGTCCTGTTGAATACTTATTTTTTCCCATCTATTTGTGGATGGAAATCTATATATGTCTTCAAAGTTTGTGTTCATATTCTCCCAAAGTATAGTCCAAAAGGAACCGATAAATCTGGTATCTGTATTTGAGATGATGCTCCTTTGTATCCCAAAGTGCACCCGGACCTTTTCAAAGAACACATTTGTTTATTCTTGTCATTTGATGGTATTTTTACAAGGCGTAAGAATGCACATCTTATCGAACTTATCAAATACCAAGAATAGATAGTCATGTCCCTTCTTGGTTGTTGGAAAACCACCCAAAAAATACATAGAGATGTTATGCTAGGGTCTAGTGGGTACATGTAAGGGATGGTACAAACCTTTCTTTCTGTTACTAGGATTACTGGTACAACAAAGTATGCACCCTATAATAAATTTACCTACATCTTCTTGCATTTTTGGCTAATGCACATACCTGTATAAGTTGGAAACTATATCACCAACACCAAAATGTCCTACAACCTTTGAGGTTTGAACCTCTTTGATGAGCTGCAATATTTCACCTTTAGGAACATAGAGCTTGTCTATATTATAGAAAAACCCATTTTGGAGATGATGGTCAACCTTACCATCACCTTCTTCTACACTAATTTGGTTTTGTATCTATTGAAACACCTATTTAAAGTTCTCATATTCCCTGTATGCCTATTGTATGCATCATGGGTGAAAGGATCCATGCGAATAAGATTTCCCAAAGCTAAAATATTAGATGTTTTTGGCCTCGAAAGCATGTCTTCAAAGTTATTAGTGATTCTCTTCTTATATTGGATGAATAGATGAAACTGCAACAAAAACCCTATCTGCTTGTATTGGATGGTTTTTGAAGCTTACTTTGGGCATGCAATACTATAGTTTCTAGTGATTAGTGTGGATAATGGTTTCCTTTTCAATTATATAGTGCTTCCACTTCTTGATAGCTTGAACCAGGGCATAGAGTTCCTTATCGTATGTAGGGTAGTTTAGGACTCCACCATGAAACATTTCAAAATGATAACATGTTGTCTTACCTCCCTACATCAATACCACTCCCACAACATATCCACTTGCATCCATATCCACTTCAAAAGGATTATACAAATTAGGCAATGCAAGAGATGGGGCTTGATTGATCTTCCATTTCATCTCATCAAAATATTTCTATTAATTCTTCCCCCACTAGAAACTCTTACCAATTTGTTACAACATGAAGTGGAACAACTAAAACTAAAAAGGATGCTATAAAATTCTATAGGTACTATGCTACCTAAGAAAAATCCCAAAATTAGTAGGAACTAACCATTAGAGGATGGCCTCCATATTCATGGGATATATATTGGATTCCCCTCTACCAATCACATACCTAAAATACACCAATGGTTAATAAGAAAAAACACATTTCTTCAGGTTAGTTAGCAACTAATTCTTTTTCACAGTCTCTAACACCTGCATGAGATGTGAGATATTCTCTTCCCAGGTAGAGATATAAACCAATCATCTAAGTGTGACTGTGTTGGGCACATGCCCATTTTGGGGAAAAGCACGACATAGAGGAAATACATTTGGTAGGGAGGCATGTGAGGTGCGCATGAAAGAAGATGGGAAAGAAAGACAATTGGAAGGAAAAGAAATGGACGAAAGGAAAACACGCATGTAGAGGAGGAAAGTGTGAAAAGCCAACATGAAAGAAGACCTAACTATGTTAGGGTTTTGGTAAGAGAATGTAATGGTTGATGAGCCAAAAACACATATAAATAGATACCTAGGAGGTCTAGGTGGGGGGTCTGCTTATTGAGTGTTACTCGCGTGAGAAGGAGTAACTGGTCTATAACACGACTGTAATCCGATCTAGTCTCGTAAGATGTTGATATGTAGGGGGTCATAAGGGTATATCTTGAGGGTTATATCATAGGCTGAGGAGCCTAGTGTGATCTAGTCCACCTCATAATAGATCTCAACTTGATTGAGGACGAGTTGTAAAGCACACAACACTGTAGTTTTGGAATCACCATAATAAAAGAGCTTGAGATATAGATCTTTGTGGATGCATCCCAGGAGGGGGTGAACCACGGTAAAATCTATGTTATGTGATTGAATGTTTGTGTACCTTTTACTATCAATAAGTAGGTGTTAGAATGATGTATGAATGAATTAATGGATCTATTTACGCTACATGCATGAATGAGAATGACAATATATTTCTCTAATAATTAGATAGAATTCACAACGTGCAATTCACAGATCCCCATTCAGTCCTGGAATGCAATCATTTGAGCATTGCAGTCACCCATTAAGACTATCTCGGGTGAGACTGCGTAGTGCACTTTGTGCACTGCGCTGCCTTTTGGTTTACCAGCAGGGCCGATAGTTTTAGAGGCTTTGTTGGATCCCCAATAGATCTAAACCTGGGTCAAATCATGTTAAAGGTATAACTAATATAAGAAACCAACAAATGGTTTCGTTTCTGGTTGGAACAACATAGGATTGAGTGGATGAGATCTGTTGAAGATCTATTAAAAGAATGTTTGATCTATTGAAAAATTGTTAAAAGAATGTGAGATCTGAGACCGAAGTGTCAAAAATAATGAAAATATAGAAGGAATGTTTATACCCTGGAGACCCACCAAGGAATAAATAAAGAGATGGTTGAAAACAAAGGAGCCAGAGTTTGTGCAACAAGATAACAGAAACCCCGGAGTAGCACCACACAAATATCTTGAGAAATATGTGTTTACTGATCTGCATGAAGTATTTTTCTGTGATTTTCGACACTTATTGTAGGAGTGGATATTGAGGTTGAAAGACAACCACAGAAAAAATCGGATCCAAAAATTAGAGTGGAACCTAGTTCATATCATGAAGTTACAATAGGTGAATAAAAAATTCACCCGCGCAGTAGATTTTTTCCTCGACAGTATTGTAGTAGGCTTTATAACAGAATTTGTAGTAGATACCGTGAAGTCATACAATGCAACATATCAAGAGTTTATACGTGACCCTCGAGGAAGGTATATTAGATCACTGTATAGTTTTATTAAGATCTTGTTGTATAACAACGTGGTAATGACAATGACGTAAGACAACTAAATTTACTTACGTGCATGGGGGAAGGGGGGAAGCACTGACATGAAGTGGAAACATGGAGGAAGAGATGGATAAGGGAAGGAAGTAGGAACCTATCGACCAAATCATGATGGAGGAAGACCAAATCAGGCAGATCATGGAAACAACGGGAAGGACATGCAGTGTAGTACCCTACCAATACAAGATGAACAATAAGAAGAGAGCCATAGTCGCACGAGAAGGCTTGGACAATGAAAAATAAGAGGTAGAGGATATCCAGGATGTGGAGCAGATTGAGGAAATCCTGTGCGCAACCTATGAAAGAAAGACAGTCTGTCGAAGGGCAGGAACATAAGGCGACACTCCAATCCATGTTAATGTCAGTGTGGAACCCATAACCCCATGTACGACTAGTGCAGCGGAAATAAAACCATCATACATACAACCGTATTTTAGTGGAAAATGAATGACATGAACATGATCCAGTCATAGCACATCAACTGGGGGAGCTAGCTCATGAAATATTAATCAAGGATATACACCGTGCAGAGGTAGTAGTCTGAGACAGTTTGCAATGGCAGGACATGATCCCACCATTTGGTTACCAGAATTTTGAGGAGAGGCAACATAAGACCCTGAGAAACACTTGTTTATTTGTGAAAATATCTGGGAATAGAAACAGATCACTGATGAAGACACTAAACTTGAGCAACTAGCTATCACACTAAGAGACTGCACATTAGACTGGTACATGAGTCTAGATGTAAACAATCGACTTGGGATGACAAGGACACTGAAAGACATCAATAAATTAATGATTAGTGAGTTTCAGAAGCCAAGCTTAGAGGATGAATACACTAACGAGATGATAGAAATCCAACATAAACCAAAAGAATCTGTCCGAGAAATTGACCAGCGATTTAAACATTTGAAAGGGAAATTGAGGTATACCATGACTGACTTGAAGCATAGGCATCTATTTGTGAATTCTCTATTACCACACCTAAAATACCCACTCAGACAACATAAATTCCAATCTCAAGCAGAGGCTTTGCAAGCAACCTTGCAAATGGAGGAGAATCAGTACCATAAGATAGATCCAACTATAGAGGAGTTGAACGAGGATCTGAAGAATCTTACCTTTCAACTCAATCAGAATAAGGGCAAGGACAAGTTAGAATCGATTTGGTGTACTACATGTAGAACATAAGGGCACCATAAGAACGGATTTCCAACATTCCTGCAGTATATGAAAACAGGGATGCCAAATCCATTGCCAACAGGAGGACCCTGGTATGAAATTTGCAAGACGCACGAGCATGATCCATATCATTGTCCTATGATGCAAAAAAACCAGACAATACCAAATAATGCATACTGCACTTCTTGCAAGTTAGTAGGGCACGATGAAAAAGACTGCAAAATAATGGATTTGATGAGGGAAAGGACGTCATACACATATAGGGTGCAAGCCGAAATGATGACAGGGAAAGCTACACCTCAATTTAATCAAGCAACACCACAATATAATATTGTGCCACAACAGTATAACAAAGTGCAACCACATTATAACACTGTGCAACCGCAGTATAACCCTGCACAGTATAATCAAGTACCTCAATACAATACACTGCACGGAGATCGCGCTGGGCACATAGGAGGAGGATGAGGCAGATGAGGCCTTGGATGCAGAAGATGTCCAGTAGTGTGCCATAAATTCCAACAACCAGGGAACTATGCAAGAGAATGTCCACTACCACCAGTGACATGCATGTATTGTCACGCATCAGATCATGATACAGAGGATTGCACAACAATGTTGGGGTAGATACAGGAAAAAAAAATCAGAATAATTAGAACATACATTGGATCTCTACAGAAGCTAGAGAATATGGAAGGAACATAAACATTGTGACGTGCAAAGGTGCTAAAACAAGAGATGATGCGACTAAATAGGAACCAATACAAAACCAATGGATTAAGAAGAATATCGAGCCACCCAAGAGATTTTATGCAAGAAAGGAGAAGGAGACCTTTAAGGAGGCTAGACAAGAATTTCTCTAGCATAATGTTGCATCAGAAGAATAATTTACTGCGTCGATTAAGGTAAAGAAGGTCAATATTAGAACAGAGGATAATCCCAAGATGGCCAATATTGGGGATTATTGGGACGAGCAAATAGTGGAAAGGATAATAGAGTTACTACGCGATTACAATGACCTGTTCCCAACGACCTTCAAAAAAAAGAAAGGTATTTCATGAGAACTTGGAGAGATGAAGATCCCTCTCAAACGAGAGGCAATACCTTTCAGACATAGGCCTTACATATTGAACCCCATATACAAGCAGAAAGTAAGAGAAGAAATCGACAGAATGTTGGAAGCAGGAATCATAGAACCAATAGAAGAATCATAATGGATAATCCCCATGGTAGTTCAGGAGAAGAAGCAAGGAGGCATAATAATCTGTGTAGATCTGAGAAATCTCAATTATGCTTTCCTACATGACCCCTTCCATACACCCTTTATATATGAAGTCCTAGAAAACGTGGGAGCTCAAGAAGCATACTCATTCACTGATGGATTCTGAGGCTACCACCAAATCAAGATCGCACCAGAAGATCGATACAAGACTACCTTTGCGATAGAATGGGGATGCTACCAGTACATAGTCATGCCTTTTGGACTGAAGGATGCACCAACAATGTTTTCCAGAGTAGTCATTGCTTCCTTTAAAGAATTCATCCATTAGTTTCTAGAGGTATATTTGGATAATTGGACAATGTACAACCTATTGAAGGATCATGTAAAGGTGTTGAGGATGATGTTAGAAATATGCAGGCAATGCCAAATATCCTTGAACATTAAGAAATGTATATTTGGAACACCCTTCAGAATTCTATTGGATCACATGGTATGCATACAAGGTTTGATTGTGGATCCTGCAAAGATTGCAGTAATTGTGAATTTACCACCACCGAAATCAATGCGCCAATTGTGAGCCACATTGGGACATACATGATATTACATAAAATTTATAAAGGGGTATGCGAAGATCAATACACCGATGGATAAATTGCTCAAGAAGGATACTACATTCCAGTGGAATGATAACTATCAGCAAGGGTTGGACACCCTAAAGGAGAAGAGGGTCACAATACCCATCTTAGTATTTCCAGATTGGGAGAAGACATTCCATGTGCATGTAGATGCATCAAACATAGCCTTGGGAGATATTCTGGTGCAACCAAGAGCAGGGGATTTGGACATCACATAGCATTTTCAAGAAGAAAAATGTCATACTCTGAGAATAATTACAACACTACAGAGCGAGAAGGTATGGAAATGGTGTATGCACTTCAAAAGTTCAGGCATTACCTACTTGGAAAAAATTTCAATATGTTCACAGATCATTCAGCCCTTAAGTACCTAGTCAACAAGCCAATGTTGGGGGGGAGAATCCATCGATGGTTACTGTTGTTTCAATAATTCGACTTTGAAGTCATAGTTAAAACAGGGAAGCTGAACACAGGACCTGATCACTTGTCAAGGGTCACCAATGGAGAGGAGCCTACAAACTTGGAGGATACCTTCCATGATGCGCAATTATTTTCAGTCCAGTTTGCAGATGATTATTTTGCTGACATTATTGATTATTTAAGTACAAGGAATGCACCACATGAACTTAACACCGTGCAAAGGAAGAATCTGGTTGTCAGAGCATCTAACTACCAGTTGATCACATGACACTTATATAAAATGGGGGAAAACAACATCTTGAGAAGGTGTGCACTAGAACACGAAAGGCCTAGGATATTGGCAAAAGCCCATGAAGGAATAACTGGAGGACACTATGAAGGTAAATCTACCGCACAGAAGGTACTACGTGCAGGATTATGGTGGATAACTATTCATTGAGATGAAAAGGAATACTTCCAACAATGCGACATTTGTCAGAGGGTTGGAAAACCAAACAGACGTGATGAGATGCCCTTACACCCACAGGTAATTCTACAAGTGTTTCACAAATGGGATATCTATTTTGTTGGGCCAATTCACCCACCCGCAAGAAGGTCAGGTGCACAATACATCATCACTGCGACATAATACCTCTCAAGATGGGTAGAGGAAACACCAGTTAAAGATTATAGTGCATAGACAACAACACACTTCCTATTTGAACATGTGCTCACCAGATTTAGATGCCCAAGGATTTTGATGAGTGACCAAGGCACTCACTTTATCAACAACACTATCAGAGCTCTAACTGAATAATTCAAGGTCTACCATGAGAAAAGTACGCCATACCATCCTCAGGAAAATGTAACAGTGGAAGCTTTCAACAAGATTCTAGAGAATGCCTTAACCAAGATTTGCAATGTCAATAGGGACGACTGGGATTCAAAGATACCATCGGTACTATGGGCATATAGAACTACCTGTAAGAAGTTGACAATACATACACCATTTAGATTGGTGTATGGACAAGAAGTAGTGGTGCCATTAGAATTCTTGGTACCAAGTCTACGTGTTGCAACAATTAGTACAGAAAGCAAGGGAAAAATCTTGCATGACCTAAATATCAAGAGAAAAAGTTTCAAGGAAGGATATCTAGTCCTACTGTATGACAACAAGTTTTTTCAACATCTAGGAAAGTTCAGAATGCATTGGTTGGAACCATATGAGGTCAAGACTGTCACAAATGGAGGAGATGTACAGTTGAAGGATTTGGAAGGAACATAATTGAGGGGCATGATCAATGGGATTTGAATGAAGATGTACAAGGACAGTCGACCACCCACGACTTGAAAGTTACCACGCAGTAAGAACCGATAAAAAAAAAAGGTCCACGTGCATAGGTCAGCAAGTCAGCACGGCAAAAAAGAAAAGAGTCCACGCACACAGGTCACCGAGTTAGCGTGATGAAATAATAAAACTACACTAGAAGAAAAGGGTATCTAAGCCAAGGACTTCACGAGCTCAAAATCTGATCATTCCAGAAAAAGGACCAATGATCGAACAACTTGGCAATTCAAAAAATGATGGCTGTGGAATTCAGGTGCCAACTGGCGGTGGTTGTTGAAATTGTGACAAACACATGTAAGTCTGTACACAGAGGTAAATAAATTAGTGGGGCGGAAAGGGAAAAGTCCAAAAACATGACGCATAGGAAAACAATTAACAAGTACAAATTTACCATGCACATGACACACAACAAAAAGTGAAAAAGGGACAATCGTCAGTGTGGAAAAGTTGTCACGTCGCTGTCCCGCTATAAAGTCAGAAAAAGGGGGAAATAAAATCATTGTGTTAATTGATAAGGAGAAGAACACAGAGCCAAGAGAAAGAGGGATAGAGTGAGACTTCAAGCTAACATCCATCGAGTTCAAAGATTTACAGTCTAGATCTCGTCAAAATGTCACCACCACGATTTGGAGCACCGGGCAGGGCCGACAGGAACACGGGAAGTACTGTTTGGGTGACAGATGCAAGGGAGAAAGAGATACCCATAATGGTGGATGTGGATGAAATCCACACACCCGAGTATGAAGAAAACCCCATGAGAATAGAGGAGGAATAAAACCCAGTGTAGGAGGCTGGGCAGCTGGAGGAGGACACAAAGAAAACTGAATCCGGCACATTGAAGGGACCAGGGCCATGATAGGCTGAGTAGGCCATGGTGTTATCATTGAAATTTCATCTGCAAATGGTTACATGAATCCAACATTTCCAAACACCTATTAGTTCACCCACAAATTCAAAAATTCATTTCCAAAAGGAACAAAATATACAACTGGTTAAAAAATTAACATGCACAGAAGAACTACAGGAAGCACACACACATGTGCAGGTCAGAAATGTCAGAAAAGTGCACATGCACCTGATGTGCGACTATGTACGATAAAAGATGCGCACTCCTGTG
>JASDQU010338241.1:0-10710 GCA_032191745.1 Picea mariana
ACAATGTGACATTCAACTTTAGCAATTGCTTTTAAGTGATTTTAATGCTGTAATAAATGGTTGTAGCTTACTTTTGTAACAACATCAAGAAGGTTAGTGAATTAGTCTAACCTAGGGTTAGGAAAGGTTAGTAGGTTGCTTGAGGTAAAATATTTGAGGGTTGGTTTCATTAATCAATCAAATTCAAGGTCTAAATCAGTGCCTTTTAGGGCTAATGGAGTCACTTTGTAGCAACAAACTTGAAGGAAACAAATGATAATGTAAGAGCTAAGGACAAAGAAGAATGATGATTGAGGTGTTGGTAACCCAAGGCCTCAATCAACAAGCCTTAGAAGGAAAATAACTACTAGGAAGTAGGTAACCCTAGGCCCTAGTAGTTTTCCTTCTTCTTTAGTTCAAGCTTAAAGCAAACAATGGCTTGATGAAGCAAATGATACTATAGTGCTGCAATGGAAAGGATCTAGTACAATGCTTCAAAAGGTAGGGTTTCTAGCACAATCCAGTAGGTGAAAAGTTGTTAAGACAAGGACAATAACATGTGTTTGTTCTCCTAGGGTTTTAAACTAACAATTTCATAATCTTGGAAGAAATGAAAAGTAAATGTACCATAACCATTCAAAGCAAAGAAGAATTTAAGAAATTCACTTACATTCACCAAGAATAATCTAGCAATTATCCTAGTTGAAGACTTTCCACCAAGAAAAATGCCAAGAAACACCAAATTAAGTCTCCTCCAAGAAATACGCCTAAAATTTCAGCCAATAACCCTCAAGTAGGGCACAAATTTCATACCTCGCTTGTGTGAGTGAATGATGATGAAAAAATACAAGGGAAAAAACTCTTATTTATACAGTTACAATGACCTTCAATTACAAAATTAGGTAAAAAAGGCCGACATGGCCAGTTAACATGAAATATCTAGTTTTTTACATAAAATTGACAAAGTAAACCCTAAATCAAGCAAGAGAGGTGACATCATGCTCTTCTAGAGTGACGTTGGGCCTTCTAAGTGAAACGTTGGCCTCCAGGAGCAAACGTTAGGCCTCCCAAGGCCTTTGGGTCATGCCACACATGGCACTTGCCACACAGCTGCCTCCATCGTGTCCATCTAACGTTTGGTGACGTTAAGGGTCACATAGTTGATGTCATGGGCCTTCCAAGGCAAAAATCATAGTGGGAGGGAAAGACCCCTCTGGGTCCAAGCCTGCCAGGCTGTCTCTGGTGGAATGTCCTCCTCTCTCTCTGGTGCAAGCCTCTGGTATATGTCTGCCCCTGGTTGGGGTCTCAACATCCATCTGGTGGGATTTTATCCTTATGGAGGTCCGAACTAATCATCTCCCCATGTGTACCTGTTCGTCGGGTGTGGCCCTGCAACAACAACAAGTACACCCTCCATGGGCTCATAAGTCACAGGGATGAGATCAATGTCAATCACATCTAATCATCAAGTTACCCAAACATGTGCATAAAACCCACCTTTTCCTAGACAAGTGCTCAAAGACGTTATGCTATTCTACAAGCCAGGTTTGGAGAGGACCTCAGGATGTCTTATTGGGATATTTCTCCTTAAGTGTGGGGTGTCCTTGGGTGAAGACCAATATAGGTCATGTAAGTGCATGGGATGGTAAGGGGATGTTTGGGCAAGGGGCACAATGATGGCATGGAAATGTAGGGCTTGCCTGTGGGTGCCTCTAAAGAGGGTGAGTTGCACCTTGTTTTGGATGCAAATGTTTCCTAGCCCATTCAATGCCGTTTTTTCTCTTTGTATTATTTCTTTTTATTTCAAGAGAATATCTGGGGGACACTACCCTGGCATGGTGACTAGTGGTGATAGTGTTACCCACAAGAATTTCACGGAGATGAGAAGGCTGGCTCGTGATGAGACCCCCTTTTGCTTGTCCATGCTACCAAGAGCCACTACCCTGGCGTGCTGACCAACTAAATGGAAATGTCATACCGCTACATGCCCATGGACCTAATAGGTTGGCTCTTGATGAGACCCCCTATCCTCCAACTAGGTATTGAGTTTATTTATTTTATGGGTCCCTCCTTTTTCTTATCGAGAAGCCTTTTATTGATTTCTCGGGGATCCCTATGCAAAGCATCTAAAGGTTTTCTTCTTTCGGCTTTTATCTTTTTCCAACTACTTTTACCCCCTGTGCCTTTAGCCCCTTCTTCCTACAAGGCAAGGTACAACCATTAACTAGATTTGCAAACCCAATTCCCGAACCAATGCAGAGGATGGATGAGCGAGAAGATGATGAAAAGTGATAAGTATGGTGGGAATGTACAATGGCCTTTCATGAACCCACCCAGTGGCAAATCACTCCTAAAGGAACCAACTTTCTAGGGCATCCTGTGATTCCCCCCCAGGTATGGACAAGTCAAAAGGCATAAGATCCAAGCACACGTCATAAAGCAAAAGAGAATTAAATGCACATATTCAAATGCTTTTGAGAATCAAAGTGACACATACCATGATACCCAAACTCATTACCTCATGGAGGAAGACCCAATGCTGCTGGATGACCAAGCCAATGGGATGAATGTTGTTGCTGTTGATAAGATGGAGGCACTGAAGAAGAAGGATGGGCCCTTCAGGGTCATACTCAAGTCAATATGGCTCTCGTTACTCCATGCCTGTGACCTGTGGGCCTCAAGATATAATCTCTTTAGTTATCCCTAGGATAGGGGATAACATCTGGCTCCAACTCGGGGACATGCGCTCATCGTAGAGCGCATGAACACCTCAACATCTCTAGTATGACTTGTGACCTGCTAGATCTAAAAAATAATTATTAGTAATCATTTGGAGTGGTGATATCACCCCTGGCTCATATATGGTACAATAAAATCAATGTAAGCAAGCATATATACAAATGGAAATACAACTATTCTAGCATGAAATGCAGATGGTATATACAATGAATGAAAATGCCTACCTACTTACCTCTACTTACCTGTTGGTTGAATTCTAGGTGTAAATAAACAACCAATGAAACCATCCTAGCAATGTATCATAATAATTTCCTCTCTGCTTCATCATAAACCAAAACAATGACAAGTTAAGCACAAAAATAACATGAGCTAGAGAATGTATTGTATCATCAGAAATCGTAAAGTCTTGCTCATGGAGGCGGGAGGGAGGGACAAAATGGTGCCAAATCATACTCTCATGAAGGTGCTCAATCCATCTCAGAAAGGGATCGTGAAAATTTAAAGGTTCAATAGATTGACCCAAAGATTCTGAAGGTTGGCTACCTCAGACGTCTTCACAATCTGAGGCTGGGGAAGGGACTAGAAAGAACTTAAAGGATGTCCGGCAATTTCTTAAGGGGAAGCTGGAAGACTGTGATAATAAGATTCTTCTTAAGATACTCAACCTTCCCCTAAAATCCAAAAGGAGGCTTTGTCCTACAAAATACTTGGGATAAGAGACATGTTTCCAAACCATACCCTCAATGATATAGCGAGGTAAAGTAATCAAAGGGAGGTGGAAAATCTTATCACAAGTATCCTGCTTTAGGCAAGCAACTTCCTTACTCTTATCAAGATCTGAGCACAACGATGGTTGATAATTTTCTTCATAGAATAAATACGAATGCTCAAAAGAGTACTTATCAAAATCCTCAAGGTATGACCGAAAATCATCATGAGGATGTAGAACTAGGTCATCCCTGGGTGTTTGGAAAGTATCTGTAATTATATCATCTCCTTGTTGCCAATTGTCAAAATTAGTAATCTCATATGATAGTTGCAAAGACAACTTTTGGAAATGACCTTCAATGCTGTAAATGGAAGGAGTACTCATCAAAATCCTCAAGGTATGTCCGAAAATCATTAGGAGGATGTAGAACTAGGTCATCCCTGGGTGTTCAAAAAATATTTGTAATTATATCATCTCCTTGTTGCCAATTGTCAAAATTAGTAACCTCATATGATAGTTGCAAAGAAAACTTTTGGAAATGACCTTCAATGTCATAAATGGGATCCTCATTATAACCAATCAAATCCCACTTACGCCTTCCAACATGTATGAACTCGTCAATATTATCAACAATGTCACTACCTTTTTCATAACATGAAGGATCTAATGCATCCAAGGGATCGTCTAGTACCTCTTCTCTTTCCAAATTATAAAACAAAGCATCATCAAAATCTTGGAAAGGAAGGTAACTTACCGTGTTTATTTCTTCTTGTGCAGGAGCTTCGAGGACTTGGATGACTTCATTATATGGAAGAGCACACATCATTGTTTTGTCCTCATGACTTGTTTCTACATATTTAACTTCATAATAAGGAGGATCTATCTTGTCCAAAGATTTCCTTTCTTTTTCCCTTTCTGGATTATAGAACAAGGTGTCATCAAAAACTTGGAAGGGAAAGTGACTAACCCCATCCTCTTTTCTTTGTGTAGGGGGAACAGGCTCTTGAATGGCTTCATCAGAGGGAGGAGCATACATCAATATTTCATCATCGTGTTTAATATCTTCAGGCTCTTTCTCTTCAACCACGTTTTCATTATCCTTGGCAGAAGAATGAACAACCTCTAGCTCTTCCTCATAGGGTTGGAAAACATCATTGGGATCCTTCTCCTCAACTTCTTGTCGATTGATTCATTGTTCCCCTTTCTCTTGAAAATTATCAGTAAAGGTCCCAAGGGAAACTAATCTCTCCAAACTAAGAGCATCTGGGGTAAAGAGGTGTTCTTCCTTGAACAAAGAGATATTTGCCTCGATTTCTATAGCCATGTTATAAGCTTCATTGAGTGTTTATGGGTTCCTTTTATTGAGGAGAAACCCTAAATGCACCACGAGTGCATTGGTATAGAGGTAAGCAAGGTATTTGCCTTCAGGGATATGGCTTATAGGAATTTTCCGTAGCAAATTTTCAAACCTATCTTGGAATTCCCTGACAGTCTCATTCTTAGCTTGTTTTGTATACTCGATTCTTTTTAGTAGCATTTGGATATCCTTCAATTTAATATCCCATCTCTTGAGAAAGGTTTCTTCTAGCTGGTCCATAGATGTGATGCTAGCATCAGGGAGATACTCATACCATTCTCTAGCATTTCCATGTAGAGTGGCAGAGAAAAGTTTCATTTCCAAGTCCTCAACATCATCACTGATAGGGTGGAGTTTAAAGAAAGCCCAAAAATTATCCATGTGATTGTCGACTCTAACCCCATCACTACTAGTGAATCTAGGGAGCCATTTTTCATACCTTGAGGGCATTTGTCGAGGGTATCTAGGTATTTTATTCATATCTAAGGGTTTGAAATTTCCCGGGTTCCATTGAGAAGTCATAGTTGGCTTTGTCATTAGTGGAGTGGCCATATAATTTTCTTGAAACTATCAAAGGGATGAGGGGATCACCCTTAGTGGAGTCACCAGGTAAGCTTTGTAAAGTAAAGACTTTTGAGGAAAGGCTTACCAAAAAGTGTCGTCTTTGAGGAGAATTGACTCAATGTTCCCCGACAACGATGCCAAAATTTTATCGCGCAATTTGTACTTGTCCCGAAGGGAAAGGCTAAGGGAAGGAAAAATGGTGTAACATGAGGTTATCCTATCACTGTGACCTTAATACTATACCTCTTTCTATTTAGGGATGATAGCCTAGTGGAGACGTCCCCGGTGACCCGAGGGTTTGAGAAGGCAAAGGTAGAAGTGTCAATAAAAGATATCCCCTCTCACAAATCACTGATCAGAAAGTCCCAAGGTTTTAGAAAATGAAGCAACGATATGCTTGAATGTACTTGCCCAGAACAAAGCAACAAGAAAACAATATCTTTTGCAAGTACAATTTGATGTTAGTACTCCATAAAACCTCGGACTTGTCAATAAAAGAAATAAGTTGATGCAAGATGAAGCAAACAAAATTTTATAACAACAATGTATACAAGTTAATAGCTTCTCAATAAATTCCTTAAAAGAGCTTCACAATGACCAAAAATGGTGACCAATAATAGCAATATACTATCACTTTGTCAAAAGTTAATAAGGCATTGTGACAATCAAATTTAACAATTTCTTTTAAGTGATTTTAATGCTGTAATAAATGGATGTAGCTTAATTTTGTAACAACAACAAGAAGGTTAGTGAATTAGTCTAATCTAGGGTTAGGAAAGGTTAGTAGGTTGCTTGAGGTAAAATATTTGAGGGTTGGTTTCATTAATCAATCAAATTCAAGGTCTAAATCAATGCCTTTTAGGGTTAATGGAGTCACTTTGCAGCATCAAAATTGAAGGAAACAAATGATAATGTAAGAGCTAAGGAAAAATAAGGATTATGATTGAGGTGTTGGTAACCCAAGGCCTCAATCAACAAGCCTTAGAAGGAAAACAACTACTTGGAAGTAGGTAACCCTAGGCCCTAGTGATTTTCCTTCTTCTTTAGCTCAATCTTGAAGCAAACAATGGCTTGATGAAGCAAATGATACTAGAGTGATACAATGGTAGGGATCTAGTACAATGCTTCAAAAGGTATGGTTTCTAGCACAATCTAGTAGGTGAAAAGTTGTTAAGACAAGGACAATAACATGTGCTTGTTCTCCTAGGGTTTTAAACTAGAAATTTCATAATCTTGGAAGAAATGAAAAGTAAATGTACCATAACCATTCAAAGCAAAGAAGGATTGCATAAATTCACTTACATTCACCAAGAATAATCTAGCAATTAGCCTAGTTGAAGACTTTCCACCAAGAAAAATGCCAAGAAACACCAAATTAAGCCTCCTCCAAGAAGTGCGTCTAAAACTTCATCCAATAACCCTCAACTAGGGCACAAATTTTAGACTCTCACTTGTGTGAGTGAAAGATAATGAAAAAATACAAGGGAAAAAACCCTTATTTATACAGTTACAATGACCTTAAATTACAAAATTAGGTAAAAAAGGCCGACATGGCTAGTTTACATGAAATATCCAGTTTTTTACATAAAATTGACAAATTAAACCCTAAATCAAGCAAGAGAGGTGACGTCATGCTCTTCTAGGGTGATGTTGGGCCTCCTAGGTGAAACGTTGGCCTTCAAGAGCAAACATTAGGCCTCCCTAGGCCTCTAGATCATGGCACACATGCCACTTGGCACACAACTGCCTCCATCGTGTCCATCTAATGCTGGGTGATGTCAAGGGTCATAAATGTGACGTCATGGGCCTTCTAAGGACAACATCATAGTGGGAGGGAAAGACCCCCCTGGGTCCAGTCCTGCCAGGTTGTCACTGGTGGAACGTCCTCCTCTCTCTCCAGTGCAAACCTATGGTATATGTCTGCCCCTAACTAGGGTCTCAACATCCATCTGGTGGGATTTTATCCCTATGGAGTTCCGAACTAATCATCTCCCCATATGTACCTGCCCGTCGGGTGTGGCCTTGCAACAACAAAAAGTATGCCGTCCATGGGCTCATAAGTCATAGGGATCATAACAATGCCAATCACATCTAATCATCAAGTTACCCAAACATGTGCATAAAGCCCCCCTTTTTCCAGACAAGTGCTTAAAGACGTTATGTTATTCTACAAGCCAGGTTTGGAGAGGACCTCGTGACGTCCTATTGGGATAATTCTCCTTAAGTGTGGGGTGTCCTTGGGTGAAGACCAATCTAGGTCATGTAAGTGCATGAGATGGTAAGGGGATGTTTAGGCAAGGGGTGCAGTGATGATAGGGAAATGTAGGGCTTGCCTTTGGGTGCCTCTGAAGAGGGTGAGATGCACCTTGTTTTGGATGAAAATGTTTCCTAGCCCATTCAATGCATTTTTTAATCTTTGTATTATTGCTTTTCATTTCAAGAGAATAGCTGGGGGACACTGCCCTGGCGTGGTGACTAGTGGTGATAGTGTTACCCACAAGAATTTCATGGAGATGAGAAGGTTGGCTCGTGATGAGACCCCCTTTCTCTTGGCCATGCTACCAAGAGCCACTACCCTGGCGTGGTGACCAACTGAATGGAAATGTCATACCGCTATATTCCCATGGACCTAATAGGCTGGCTTGTGATGAGACCCCCTATCCTCCAACTAGGTCTTGAGTTTATTTATTTTATGGGTCCCTCCTTTTTCTTATAGAGAATCCTTTTATTTCTTTCTCGGGGATCCCTAGGCGAAGCATCTGAAGGTTTTCTTCTTTCGAATTTTATCTTTTGCTAGCTAATTTTACCCCCTTCTTCCCACAAGGCAAGGTACAACCCTTAACTATCTTGGCAAACCCAATGCCCGAATGAATGCAGGGGATGGATGAGCGGGAAGATGATGAAAAGTGATAAGTATGATGGGAATGGAMRATGGTCTTTCATGAACCCACCCAATTGCAACTCACTCCTAAAGGAACCAACTTGCTAGGGCATCTTGTGATTCCCTCCAGGCATGGATAAGTCAAAAGGCATAAGATACAATCACAYGTCATAAAGCAAAAGAGAATTAAATGCACATATTCAAATGCTTTTGAGAATYAGAGTGACACATACCATGATWCCTGGATTCATTACCTCATGGAKAAAGACCCAYTGTTGCTGAAGGACCAGGCCAATGGGATGGATGTTGATGTTGCTGAYAGGATGGAGGCRCTGAAGAAGAAGGATGGGCCCTCTAGGGCCAGACTCAAGTCAATATGGCTCTCAGTACTCCATGTCTAGGACCTRTGGGCCTCAAGACATAATCTCCTTAGTTATCCCTAGGCTARRGGATAACAGTTCCCACCATCCATATACATATGTAGAGACTGAAAGAGTGAATCAAGTGGTTGAAGACATGCTTTGCATGTATGTGATGGGAAATTGTTTAAGTGGGAAGATCATTTACACTTGGCAGAGTTTGCATATCATAATYGACATCACATGTCATWAAAAATGAGTCCATTKGAGGATTTATATGGTCGAGGATATAGTGCTCTAGTGAGATGGGATAATCTAGTAAACATAATTGTGCCTGGGTTGGAAAATTATCAAGAAAATGGAAGCAAGAAATTGCAAGAATTAGGCAAAACTTGAAGGCATCCCAAGACGTGCAAAAATGTTATGTAGATAAGAATAAAGTGCATAGAGAAATTAGTGTTGGGGACTGTGTACTCATCAAAGTGAATCCAAGGAAGAGTTATCTATATCTTGGAAGTTGTGCCAAGTTGGCATCTATATATTGGAGACCATTTGAAATCCTTAATAGGATATGGCTAATTGCATATAGACTTAAATTTCATATTAACATTAACCTCACAATTTTTTCCATGTTTATTTTCTTATGAAATATGTACATGATATTGACCATGTCATGTAATTGATTGGACGGTGATCCAAGTGGAACAAGGGAGAGAGTTCCAAATAGAGCCAAGACATATCCTTGATAATAAAGTAACATTGTTCCAAAATTGGGCCATAAGATAGATAAAGGTGCAATGGAATCACTTTGGTCCCAACGAGGCTACGTGGGAGATGGAGGATGCCATGAAGGAGGCATGCACATTTTTTTTTGGTCTCGAGCTGCACTAAGGGCGATGCTATTCCAAGGGGAAGGGGATTGTAATACCTCGATTTTGACCTCCAGAATGTATTGGATTATATTATGTATAAATTGTAATTGAATGGTTATAATGATGGGAGTCGAGACATGTGAGGTTAGATAATTCACCTTGTGTATAAATGATGTAAATATGTTTGTATGGATTCCTAGTGCAGAGTTGAGGCCAAATTATGACTAGTGAATGGCTAGGCATGTATAAATGATATAAATATACTTTTATGGACCATATGATAGGCTTATCATGGTGAACTCAATATATGTAAATATTAATGATGAAATATAATATATAATGGTCCAAGATGTGCGGCAAGCATGAGAGGGACTATGATTCCACTAAAGGGGAAGATGAAAGAGGCCTATGGGAGATTAATCCCTTATGGTCAAGTTTTAGCTTAAGATTTCATCTATTTCCCATCATGTTCTTTACATGAACCCATACAACTCCATTGAATTAGAAACCCAATAATTGAATGCACGTAGTTGTTGCGGGGGATACATTTTCTCATGTAGTTATTAGAGCATGACTTGAATACAATCATTATGGGGAAGTGTAAGAGTACTCCATTCTCCTACCATACAAAAATTAAGTCATCATTCCCTCATATTTTTCTCTCATTTCCAATCACTATATGATTCTCACATTGAGTCTTTACACTTTCTCATGATGTGGTCTCCCCTACTAACCATGAACCAATCTAGAAAATTTAGCAAATTAACATTGTAAAAGAGGATTTTTTTGGATGTTGAACGAGATATAGATGGCTGCAAGTGAGCATAGAAGTTGGGAAAATAGGAATTTTTAACCCATTGGTTATTTCTATTCATTATATGCTTGAGATCCAAGTGTTATGACCACACCAAGGAGCATTGAAAGGGAAGAACATCATTTAAGGATTGTTGAGCAGAGAAAGGGGAGATATTCCTTGTGTTGTGTAGGGAAATGGAAGAGAGTGCCACAACTATTCGATGGCTAGATTGGATGCTTGGAGTTCTTTGTAGTGAGTATATTGGTTAAGCCATGAAAGCAATTGTGTTGGGTTAAGTGAGCTAGAAGTTTGTAGATTAGTTCCTTCACCATGGTGGCCTCATAACCTAGATTGGAGGTGGAATTTACATTGGATGCCTATAGTTGGGTGGAAAATTTCTCATACACAACCAATTACTTGGGCTATATTTCATTAAAAGAATATTTCTATGGCT
>JASDQU010338251.1:0-11197 GCA_032191745.1 Picea mariana
ATATATACCCCTTTATCCAAAGTTTTAAAATATTATGATTTATTTTAAATTTTAAATCTCATTTATCTGATATCTTATTGGGCAAAGACTTTGAAGTTTTATTGCTGCCTTAGCTTCCTCCAATATTATTGTAATAAATATTTCTTGTTTTTTTATGTATACTATCAAAAGTTGGAGCCATCTTACATAATTAGTACTAATGCAGCCAATAACGATATCACATTTATTAATGCCAATAACGATATTACATAAACGGTCCAGATCTTTGCTCGATCAACGGTTGCGATTATTTCACGATTTTGCATATCGTAGGTTCTTGAAACTCTGTTGGTTGACTCCTTCGAATCGCGAGTTAGCAAAGTGTTGAATGCTCGCCACACGTCCCTTCCAATGGACGGTTCAAATGATGTCAGGTTTTCCCGTTTCGTGAAGTTGAGCGACTTGCACCTTTGTTCTCCCAATCCCCGAAATGTCGATGGCACTAGATCGATAGCCTAGTCCTCTCTTTGATCGACGGTTGTGATCGAGTTAGGGTTTTGCGCTTCGCGACCCCAAAGGATGGCGCACCTCTATCCTCCCGATTCCCAATTTCCCAATTGTGTCAGATCGACGACTCACGATCTTTCTAAATCCAACGGCTCAGATCGAGTTGTGATTTCACGATTCGCAAATTCTCACCGCAGTGTGCTCTGACCTTTACTCCCTACGAGTCAGTGAAATGCCGAGATCTCGCCACGTGTCCTGCTTGATGAACAATCCTAAATATTTTAGGATTTCGCGACTTCGCAAGTCGGCTTTTCTCTTGTGCGCTCCAAAGGACTAAGCCTCGTGCTTTCTCCCGGATCCGACAACTATCGGTCCTCTATGCTAGATCTAACGGCTGGAAAAATTTTGCCTTTTCTACGTGCTCCTCATCCTTTATGAACTCGATCGATTGCTCAGATTTGTTCGCAGGGCCGATCTTACGACTATTTTGTTTGTCCTTTGATGCTTTGGCTTGTCCTTTGGCACTCTTTGCAGAATTCTCTCCGTAAGAAGGAATTTCACGAATTCTTTAAAGAACTTACGAAGTTTTGCTCTTCTGCAGCTCTGTTTCCTCAAGCTTTTACGAATTTCATGATTTGTTGCCTTCTGCAGCTCTGTTTCCTCAATATTTTGAGCGTATTGCGCTCTTCTTCCTCGCGTTTTCTTTCTGCAATGATCTTTTGAGCGGATAGCAGACTGCACGTTGTTCTCCAAGCTCTGTAAAGAATCTCGCGTCTTGATCTCTCATTGATAGTTTAAATTCTTCGCTACTTAGGATCAGGCTACTCTCTAGACTGTGTGAAGAGGCTTACATCTGAAGCTCTGATACCATGATAAAATGAGAAGAAGAGAATACAGAGAAAGCGCAGAGCAGAAAATATTATTCAGTATATTGAGTATATGAGGAAAAGAGTACATTCAGAAAAGGGAAAAGAGTTGAGCTAAATAGGCTCAAGCAAATCAAGAACATCAAGAAATGATAGTACAGCTGGCCAGGACAACTGGTAGTGTATAGTCAGACTGTTGAGGTTACATTATATTTAACACCATTATCATGTCTCTTGCAATATGGATATCCACGACTCGTTCTTATGGATTGAATAAGGGATATCGGTCACCTAAGGTTGTGCTAAAAGTTATATTGAAAACCAGTAAGAAATATATGTCATGAATGTTGGGAGGGCCTAATCTCCCACTGTGGGACATCCTTTACGCGTGAGATGAATCTACATAGATAAAAAAATGAGGGGAAAAAACACCATGGCCTGTGCTTTGGATAAATGTTATAATCTTTGCAATACAGAAAACACTGAAATCTTATGGGAGATTCACCCTAGCATGCGTCATTGGAAAGCCTCCTCGATAGATAGTTCAAGAACAAATTGAGAGTAGATGGGCTTGGCCCAGCCTGGAAAAGAGACCCTTCCAGGAAAAGATAGAGAAGCAGATTGTCTTTCCTCAATCGTTAAAGAGAGAAGCACGAGGCAATATATTTCTATTTTAAATCATGAGCTTTGCCTTTCTATTTTGACCATATTCTCTCTCTTCCAACAGTGAGCCTTCGACCGATTGATGGGGAGATTTTCTCAGCTAACCTTACAACACGTCCCTATACAATACCCAAGGCTCTGGGTTGTCCTCCTATTACATCTCTACGCCTCCTTATTGTCTCCCGCCATCTTTGTTGCAACAACACCAGGTTCAAGGCGCCTCACTTGTGTCTCATTTTCATACAATACTCTTGTGATGTCTTATCAACTGGTAATTTCATCTGGTCAAGACAACTCCCAACTTCAAACTCCAGTTTTACAATTAAAAAACAAAAATAATTCACCTAGGACATCCATAGTAGAGATATCATAAAATACTTTTTTGATATTTTATGTTTTATCAACTCCTAATTTTTAGAAGAAAACTCATAAATTCAACCATTTAAATTAATCATTTTTTTTTTAAATTAAACCATTTTTAAAAATCATGATTGATGAAAAACTTAAACCCCTTATTGTAAAGGTGTTCAATCCTTTATCATGCATAATTTTGAATTCATATTAAAAGAATTATAATTTATTTAATATTACCCCAAATGGGTTGAACGGTTACCAAAACAGTCAAATGTCACTAATGGACCCAATGTTTTCGGCTCAAACCTAGGGAATGTTTAGGATAAGGGTTTTTTTTTCTTTTTGTCAATGGTATGTATACGAAATATTATAAATAACTTAATATTGTTATAATTTATTTTAATGTAAGTCGTTGTTAAATTCAATTGACTTATATATAAAATAAATTTTATATATTATATATATTTTAATAATTATTTTTACAATTATTAGTGACAGCACTAATATATATATATATATATATATATATATATATATATAATAAATTTTATGTATTATAAAAATTTTAATAATTATTTTTATAATTATTAGTCCCTTTAAAGTAGGATTATAGTAATGAGTTTATTATTGATTTGACATTAATTTTATTGACAAAGCAGTTTGATTATAAATTTAAACAATTTTCCAAAATTGTTATATTGATTTTTTAATTTTTTTTTTTTTTTTAAATTAAACTATTTTTTAAAATTATGAACTCCTTATTGCACAGGTGTTGGTGAGCATTTAATTTGGTCTTTAATATTATTATTTGGTGCACGAGTAGGCTCCATTTATTAATGTGCTCTTGAATTCCGATCATTTTACCACATGGCCAAATAACCAGGGTGTACATCCATGTTTTTCCATACGGGCACCTTGTGTAGTGCGAGGAAGAGATTACAGACTCATTAATGTGCTCTTGAATTCCGATCATTTTACCACACGGCCAAATAACCAGGGTGTACATCCATGTTTTTCCATACGGGCACCTTGTGTAGTGCAAGGAAGAGATTACAGACTCTATTAGTGGCCACTCGCTGGTTAGTTGGCATTGAAATAGCTCTGGTGTTGGCATATAGAGCACGTCATTATCACCATCTTCTGTGATATTCAATAGATATATGTACTGCATTAGATATATATACTGCATGTGTACTCTTGTTTACTTAGGACATCTGTAGACATATCTATAGTTGTTGACAATTATTGGAAAAATACTCTTATTATACCTGCCGATAGGCATGGTGTATAGCGTTGAGTTAGGCTTGACTTTCTATTAGTTCATGGTTGAACATAAAATATATACCCCTTTATCCAAAGTTTTAAAATATTATGATTTATTTTAAATTTTAAATCTCATTTATCTGATATCTTATTGGGCAAAGACTTTGAAGTTTTATTGCTGCCTTAGCTTCCTCCAATATTATTGTAATAAATATTTCTTGTTTTTTTATGTATACTATCAAAAGTTGGGGCCATCTTACATAATTAGTACTAATGCAGCCAATAACGATATCACATTTATTAATGCCAATAACGATATTACATAAACGGTCCAGATCTTTGCTCGATCAACGGTTGCGATTATTTCACGATTTTCCGTATCGTAGGTTCTTGAAACTCTGTTGGTTGACTCCTTCGAATCGTGAGTTAGCAAAGTGTTGAACGCTCGCCACGCGTCCCTTCCAATGGATGGTTCAGATGATGTCAGGTTTTCGCGTTTTGCAAAGTTGAGTGACTTGCACATTTGTTCTCCCAATCCCTGAAATGCCGATGGCACTAGATCGACAGCCTAGTCCTCTCTTTGATCGACGGCTGTGATCGAGTTAGGGTTTTGCGCTTCGCGACCCCAAAGGATGGTGCACCTCTGTCCTCCCGATTCTCAATTTCCCAATTGCGTCAGATCGACGACTCACGATCTTTCTCAATCCAACGGCTCAGATCGAGTCGTGATTTCACGATTCACGAATTCTCACCGCAGTGTGCTCTGACCTTTACTCCCTACGAGTCAGTGAAATGCCGAGATCTTGCCACGTGTCCTCCTTGATGAACAGTCCTAAATATTTTAGGATTTCACGACTTCGCAAGTCGGCTTTTCTCTTGTGTGCTCCAAAGGACTAAGCCTTGTGCACTTTCTCCCGGATCCGACAACTATCGGTCCTCTATGCTAGATCTAACGACTGGAAAAATTTTGCCTTTTCTACGTGCTCCTCGTCCTTTATGAACTCGATTGATTGCTCAGATTTGTTCACAGGGCCGATCTTACGATTATTTTGTTTGTCCTTTGCTGCTTTGGCTTGTCCTTTGGCACTCTTTGCAGAATTCTCTCCGTAAGAAGGAATTTCACGAATTCTTTAAAGAACTTATGAAGTTTTGCTCTTCTGCAGCTCTGTTTCCTCAAGCTTTTACGAATTTCACGATTTGTTGCCTTCTGCAGCTCTGTTTCCTCAATATTTTGAGCGTATTGCGCTCTGCTTCCTCGCGTTTTCTTTCTGCAACGATCTTTTGAGCAGATGGCAGACTGCACGTTGTTCTCCAAGCTCTGTAAAGAATCTCGTGTCTTGATCTCTCATTGATAGTTTAAATTCTTCGCTACTTAGGATCAGGCTACTCTCTAGACTGTGTGAAGAGGCTTACATCTGAAGCTGGGATACCATGATAAAATGAGAAGCAAAGAATACAGAGAAAGAGTAGAGCATAAAATATTATTCAGTATATTGAGTATATGAGGAAAAGAGTACATTCAGAAAAGGGAAAAGACCTGAGCTAAATAGGCTCAAGCAAATCAAGAACATCAAGAAACGATAGTACAGCTGGCCAGGACAACTGGTAGTGTATAGTCAGACTGTTGAGGTTACATTATATTTAACACCATTATCATGTCTCTTGCAATATGGATATCCACGACTCGTTCTTATGGATTGAATAAGGGATATCGGTCACCTAAGGTTGTGCTAAAAGTTATATTGAAAACCAGTAAGAAATATATGTCATAAATGTTGGGAGGGCCTGATCTCCCACTGTGGAACATCCTTTACACGTGAGATGAATCTACATAGATAAAAAAATGAGGGGAAAAAACACCATGGCCTGTGCTTTGGATAAATGTTACAATCTTTGCAATACAGAAAACACTGAAATCTTATGGGAGATTCACCCTAGCATGCGTCATTGGCAAGCCTCCTCTGGATAGTTCAAGAACAAATTGAGAGTAGATGGGCTTGGCCCGACCTGGAAAAGAGACCCTTCCAGGAAAAGATAGAGAAGTAGTTTGTCTTTCCTCAAGCATTAAAGAGAGAAGCACGAGGCAATATATTTCTATGTAAAATCACGAGCTTTGCCTTTCTATTTTGACCGTATTCTCTCTCTTCCAGCATTGAGCCTTCGACCGATTGATGGGGAGATTTTCTCAGCTAACCTTACAACACATCCCTATACAATACCCAGGGCTCTGGGCTGTCCTCCTATTACATCTCTACGCCTCCTTATTGTCTCCCGCCATCTTTGTTGCAACAACACCAGGTTCAGGGCGCCCCACTTGTGTCTCATTTTCATACAATACTCTTGTGATGTCTTATCAACTGGTAATTTCATCTGGTCAAGACAACTCCCAACTTCAAACTCCAGTTTTACAATTAAAAAACAAAAATAATTCACCTAGGACATCCGTAGTAGAGATATCATAAAATACTTTTTTGATATTTTATGTTTTATCAACTYCTARTTTTTTTASAAGAAAACTCATAAATTCAACCWTTTAAATTAATCATTTKTTTTTTTTTTAAATTAAACCATTTTTAAAAATTATGATTGATGAARAACTTAAACSCCTTAYTGTWAARGTGYCCAATCCTTTATCATGCATAAMTTTGAATTCATATTAAAAGAATTATAATTTATTTAATATTACCCCACATGGGTTGAACGGTTACCAAAATAGTCAAATGTCACTAATGGACCCAATGTTTTCGGCTCAAACCTAGGGAATGTGTAAGGTAAGGGTTTTTTTTTTCTTTTTGTCAATGGTATGTATACGAAATATTATAACTAACTTAATATTGTTATAATTTATTTTAATGTAAGTAGCTGTTAAATTCAATTGACTTATATATAAAATAAATTTTATATATTATATAAATTTTAATAATTATTTTTATAATTATTAGTGTCAGCACTAATATATATATATATATATATATATATATATATATATATATATATAAAATAAATTTTATGTATTATAAAAATTTTAATAATTACTTTTATAATTATTAGTCCCTTTAAAGTAGGATTATAGTAATGAGTTTATTATTGATTTGACATTAATTTTATTGACAAAGCAGTTTGATTATAAATTTAAACAATTTTCCAAAATTGTTATATTGATTTTTTAATTTTTTTTTTTTTTTTAAATTAAACTATTTTTTAAAATTATGAACTCCTTATTGCACAGGTGTTGGTGAGCATTTAATTTGGTCTTTAATATTATTATTCGGTGCACGAGTAGGCTCCATTTATTAATGTGCTCTTGAATTCCGATCATTTTACCACATGGCCAAATAACCAGGGTGTACATCCATGTTTTTGCATACGGGCACCTTGTGTAGTGCAAGGAAGAGATTACAGACTCATTAATGTGCTCTTGAATTCCGATCATTTTACCACACTGCCAAATAACTAGGGTGTACATCCATGTTTTTCCATACGAGCACCTTGTGTAGTGCGAGGAAGAGATTACAGACTCTATTAGTGGCCACTAGTTGGTTAGCTGGCATTGAAATAGCTTTGGTGTTGGCATATAGATCACGTCACTATCACCATCTTCTGTGATATTCAATAGATATATGTATTGCATTAGATATATATACTGCATGTGTACTCTTGTTTACTTAGGACATCTGTAGACATATCTATAGTTGTTGACAATTATTGGAAAAATACTCTTATTATACCTGCCGATAGGCATGGTGTATAGCGTTGAGTTAGGCTTGACTTTCTATTAGTTCATGGTTGAACATAAAATATATACCCCTTTATCCAAAGTTTTAAAATATTATGATTTATTTTAAATTTTAAATCTCATTTATCTGATATCTTATTGGGCAAAGACTTTGAAGTTTTATTGCTGCCTTAGCTTCCTCCAATATTATTGTAATAAATATTTCTTGTTTTTTTATGTATACTATCAAAAGTTGGGGCCATCTTACATAATTAGTACTAATGCAACCAATAACGATATCACATTAACTAATGTGTTGGCATATTTTACAGGAAGAATGTGCTTGTCATTAATGGAAAGAACAACAACGATGATGACAAACAGGAAAATCATAATCTCAGAGGAGGAGCGAATAGTACGTAGAGATAAAGGATCTGAAGGAAAAGCGTAAGCTCAGGGTGAGAAGCCTCAGCAACCGTCTAATCAAGAAATCGACCGTGTTGATCGTCTCATTTTACGGACGTCGGTCATATGAGTGATCATGGGCTTAAGGATCATTAGAGGATCATGACCGTCAGATCTGTAAGCCAGATCAACGACAGGGATGAATTATGGAGAGCGAAAGGAGAATTAAACAACTCGCTAGTTCTAATCCCGCAATCAGTCTAGATCGTCAGATCTCATAGACTCGAATATCGACATTGGTGGTTGATCCAAAAAACGATCAGTTTAAGTCATATCAGGTTGTGACCATCGGATGTGTAATCGCCGGATCAACGACAGGGATAGATTGTGGAGAACGAAAGGCTAATTAAAGATAGTGTTATTTCCAATCCCACAATTACTCAGGACTGTGAGATCTTATAGCCTCGAATATCGACAATTGTGGTTGACTCACCAATGACGCACAACTTCAAATTGCGGAGTTTTGGTGGCGAGTTAAATCACTCACAAGTTATGGTTCTGCAATCATCCTTGATCATTGATCTTGTTCGCGTGTCTTCACGACCGTTGGATCACATTTTAGTGGAAGGATAAGATAAGCTAAAAGGGCTGAGAGTTTGATTATCCAAATACCTGTAAGCCGTCGGATCAAACCCGAATTCCCATCAGTCGTCGGATCATTTCGAGTGGAAGGATAGGATAAGCAAGGTAAAAGATCTGAGATCTCACTTATGCGAATACACATCAACTGTTGGATCAATTCAAGTGGAAGCACAGGATAAGATAGAAAAGTTGCATCATAGATAAATCGAGCCATCGATATAATAACATGATCGACGAACATCATTCACTTCGAATATAAAGAGGCAAGGAGGTTACGCTCTGAAAAATTTGAGATTTGAAAAACCTGAAGCCCGGAGAACCGGAAATCCGAAATGAATAAGGACCATTGCATCTGGAGAACATACGATGACCATTAGATTAGGGAGATCTACGTCAGCAGATTACATCAGCAAACCTCATCCATAAGGACATGTGGCAGACCACGTCGGCAAAGGACATGTGGCAGACCACGTCAACAAAGGACATATATGGTAGACCACGTCAGCAGATCACGTCAGCAGACCACGTTAGCAAAGAACATATATGGTAGACCACGTTAGCAGACCACATCAGCAAAGACACGATTCGTCCGATCTGAAAGATCATATTGGGTGTATTCACATCCGTCGATCTACTCCAGTGGAAGGATAGCATAAGTTGAAATCTTCGAAGTCTAGAGACCCGAAGGAGATCTCGACCGTTGTTCTGATTTCATGTGCACTCTCAACCATTGATCAAGATACAGTGGAAGGATAGCGTAAGTATAATAGCCGAAGACCCAGAGTAAAAGGTGGCCATCAATCTCAATGGTTGATTAAGTCTTGTTCATTAGATTAAGCCTTGTAAGAATCAAATCTGACGATTGATCCATTTCTGCGAAATAATCGTAAACAGTCTGATCTCTTCAGGAAATCTGATTCGAAAGTTTTGAAAGGTTTCAAACCCAAAATTTATGAAGGGATAAATGTCGAAGTTACGACAGTCGTCCATTTCAGGAGATTGAATCGTGACCGTTGAATTGATAAGCGCTCAAGCGCTCGTTAAGCCTAACGTCTGGTCACCACCATTGGTCATGTGAGATAAGAGATTTAAATAAGATATAATCCGACGATGCTGATCAAAACTGAATCTGATCGAAGGGTTACTGTTTCATCTTGTGATTTCTTGATCAGTTAGGATTCAATTACACTAACTGAATCATCATTCCTGAGCAGCTAAATCATTCATTCCTGAGCATTGGAATCATGGCTCTTGAGCATTCTAGTTTCCTGAAATGAATTTTCTTAGATTCCCGAAATGAGTTTTTTGAGATGGCTGACTTGAGCATTGGAGATGGGATTGTAACGGTGGATGAGAGCATGAATAAAAGGATAATGTCATGACAGAGAGAGGTTGTTGTTTCTGTGAAAAACAAGTTGAACTGTATGTAATGGAGAATACATTATGAACAGAAAGAGATAGAACAGTGAAGCATGATCTGAGAGAGGAAGAAAAAGCCGAGGTGTGCAATTAGAGACAGAGCAAAAGAGCAGAAAGTGCAAGAAGATGCAAAAAGGAATACATTGATGCAGGCAGAGTAGAGCAGTGTAACAGACCAATGATGAGACTAGTAAGCCATTGGCTAATACTATATCATTGTAATGAATTTCAATAACAAATATTTATATATAAGGGTGCTAGGGAGGTGCTAGGGAGGACTGTTGTCCTCATAGTTTCAAGTGGGTGCTTGAACAAATGGATTTGTAGCTTCCATTTGGTGGAAGCTAGGTAAACCAGGGTGGCAGGGTGGTGTAAGGGAGAATGCTTGTTCTCTGTTACACATGTTGGTGCTTGTGTGACTGGAAGTTGGTGCTTCCATCCAGTTATTGCTGGAACACTCAGGGAGTTGTTGCTTCCTTTTAGTGGGTGTTGTAGGAATATCTCCCTGCGAACAGGTAGATTTCCTTTTGAGAGCTAGACCCTTAACTCTAAGACAGAAGGTGCTTAACATGGACACTAACTTCCTTTTAGATATAATCAAGTTGATGAACAAAAGAGAAAGAGGAAGGTGTGTACCTTATGAACGTCGTTTATCCCTGCAAGGTCTAGGATGAGCTTCGGTCTTGAGCTCCTTGGTAGGTCCTGCAAGACAAACAAAAGTACAAAAGACTTCCTACTCTACTGAGATTAGCTAAAACATAGATCCATCTACTGCAGACAAACTTATATGAAACAAGTACAAGTTTGAAAGAAACAGGCCAAGCATTGATTGCATTAATGAGAACAACAATGAAGAAAACTTACAACCATAGATGTGAGTGCAACAGCTTCATCAAGCTCTCCTTGTCCAACCCTTGCTCAAAAGCTCCACGATCAGAATGACAATACTTTCACTGATTATTCTCCTCCACTTCTCCTGAGATCATAAGTTTGGTATCTCTAGACTCCTCTCTCCCCTTTCTCCTCCATGGAAATCCCTCATTATATAGGATTTGGAGGTTTAACCACCATGGAGAGGATCTCTCATCACATCCACTAAGAAATGGATCTCTAATATATTTAGGGAGAAAATATCTCTTAAGGATTTTGGGGAGGAAATATCTCTCAAGGATTTTAAGGAGGAAATATTTCACCCATCCATGAGATCCTCCACCTTCCCTAAAAAATAGGAAACCAAATGTGAGGTGGATTCTCACACTTAATTACTTTCTTTTTTATGAATATTAATAATAATTCATATGCACTTGATTCTCACACTTAATCAATTTCTTTTCCATGAATATTAATAATAATTCATGTGCACTTGGTATTTTGGCCTTCATGT
>JASDQU010338255.1:0-12535 GCA_032191745.1 Picea mariana
ACTACCCCCAAAGAGAGATATTGATTTCTCTATAAATTCAATGCCAGGAGCAGCTCCAGTGTCAAAGATCCTTACAGAATGAGTACACCAGAGCTGAAGGAGTTGCAAATGCAACTTGAAGAGCTTCTAAAGAAGGGGTATATACACCCAAGTGTATCACCTTGGGGTGCCCCAGTCTTGTTTGTGAAGAAGAAATATGGAACATTAAGATTGTGCATTGATTTCAGAGAGTTGAATAAAGTGACCGTGGAGAACAAGTATTCTCTACCAAGGATTGATGATGTTTTTGATCAATTGAAGGATGCAAATATCTTTTCAAATATAGATCTCAGGTCAATATACCTATTATAACCCTAAATTTCACCACACATGCTTACCTAGCATCAGGCCAACTCATATCCTTTCTTTGCCAAAAACACTGCTGAATAACTCTTTGAAAATCCTCTTGTGTAAAGGCCCATGCTCCCTAACCCATTACTGCACACTTGTACACGCTGGCTGACCCAAAACAGCCCACATGGATTGACAAAAGCATGAAAAAAGGAAAGTTTCCGATGGAACAAAAAGCTATGGGTGAGTTAACTGAAACTCCTGGCCATGCATGGCCGAGGGTTCGTCCAAATACCTAGCTCCTCCTAGCCTATAAAATAAGGGGTAGGGGTACCATTTGGAAGGAGGAAGAATATAACAAAGAAAATATACCCATTTACATATTCCATTGTCCCAACCCTTTAGCCTTTCCTAATGCCAAAGGAGATTTAAAGCAAAGTAGTTGAAGGATAGAAGAAGAGGAGCCCAGGATCAGGTTCAAGGAGTGGTGGTCGGTCTCAGCTTTTGTAAGTTGACTCATTTTAAGTAATAAAGATAATTCTTTTCCTGTCCCAATTCATGAACTTTTTATGGTTTGATTAGTTTATGTTTGAGAGCTGGACCGCATGCCGATGGTATCGTTGGTTCAGCACAAACTAAGCCCACGGAGAAATTGACAAAGCAGTTGCAGCAGTTATCCATTAAACACATAGCGGCCAGCCAAACTACTACTTTGGATGCTCCCCCTACCCAAACTTCAGAAGTACACATAGTGTAGTTGACTAACCCAAAGGCCACCCAGTAGCCTGAAGGGAAGAAAAAACAACGAAAGAAGGGTAAGGGGGATAAAAAACCCAACGATACTGCTGGCGGGGACAATGCTTAAAAACATAAGGCAAGGTATCCATGCAAATTGTGCACGGAATACCACCCGACCCATCTATGTCCTCGTCTTGCAGAGACCCAAAAATTTGTCACACAACAACAACAGATGGTGTTGACGAACCCATTTTAGCATGGGAAAAATCTAATTCAAGCCTCTGCAAGTATGGAAGGGGGCAACCAATAAAATGCTCTGCCTCTGAACAACCCATCATCCGCGAATGTATATATGATTAGGGGTGATGCTTTCATATCGACTAGAGCACACGATTATAGTAAACCAAGTGCTTCTGAGAAGGGTAAAGAAGCTAACCTCCCATCTCTTCCTCTACAGATTGAGAAGACGTTGGGAGAAATAATGACACGCATTCCAAAAGGTGCATTTAAAAAGGCTTCTCATAACCCAAATGCAAGGGCCGCCTAGAACTACTCTGTGGTGGAATATTTATCACAAACCCCTTGTGCAATGTCTGCTTTGGAGGTCCTCCAAAGTTTCCCTTCTCAGAGAAAAGCCTTGTTAACCGCTTTGGGCTCTACTGAGACTTGTAATCCAAGTACCATCATGTTAGATACAACTAACTTAAAACCTCATCTGCCTTACCACATAGCGTTTCAGATAGCCGTGGCTTACCCCACGAAAAATTTTACATGGAATATATTTTTCATAGTGGTCGATGAGGGCACCTCGACATGCGTTGTGTCGTTGGCATGTTGGAAGGCCATTGGCCAACGTGTTTTGTCTCCATCACCTACTTTCCTCACTACTTTCAACGGTCATTCGTTCTGACCACATGGCATCGTTCCTTCTTTCCCCGTGATGTTAGGAGGGAAGATTGTGTGTGTTGAGGTAGAGGTAGTCGATGCTCCCCTCGACTATAACCTCTTGTTAGGATGGAGTTGGACTTATGCTATGCAAGCTGTGGTTGTTACTGTTTTTCGGGTCTTCTTGTTTCCACACGAGGGCCGGATAGTGACCATCGATCAATTGTCTTTATCTAGACCTGACCCATCTTTGGAGGCATCCATGGTCCCGATGATTGATAATCCTCAACTAGGTGTCATTAACGTAGGAGTTGGTTTGTGCCCATCCTTGATGGGTACCTTCGATTACCCACCTCCTCAGGGCAATATCAAATTTATATCTAATCACCATAAGGTTGAGATTTTTCAAGTTTCATCATTCCGCACGACTTACTTCGAGGATCCATGGATACTTCCTTCCCCATTAGCCACGATGGATGAGACAGGGCAGCTAGGCATGTCGATTCCCTTGTCTGTTGCTGAAGTAGCATACTCTTTAGTCCAGCAAGCTTCAGCTAACACTGATCCAACTCTCGCACAAGAGTTAGATCCACTTCTAGAGCCTATTTGGGCTCATGGTTCTCTCGATAACACCGATTCATTAGACTTAGTCTTGCCCTCTGATGAAGCAGTAATCAAAGCAATGACTAGTCTTGACAAACCTTGGGAAGATCTTCATCACAGATCATATTTCCTCCCAGATTTAAGCCGAATAAAAGCAGGAGAATTCACTGTGACTATGACTGGAGATATGTCTTGTAATACTAATCCCTTAGCTACACACAATATCTATGATGAGGGTAATATGGAAACCATTGCTGAAATGATACCTATCAATATCTTTAGAACCCCTGGCGTCATAGACAATGTTTTCGTCGGAGCATACAACTCCCCCGAGGAGATGTCAAGTATCAACCCACAAAGAGTTTATCATGAGCTAACTTTGTTGTTTTTCAAGCTCGCTTTGAGATCCAAAAGCAACATCCGGGGAGACTGCATTTATGCTTTTCCATATCGTTCGGATTAACTAATAAAAGTAACCTCTACGGGTCTCCTTTTAAGCCCTTTTTAGACCCTCTAAACATGAAAAGATTTCCGAGCGATCTTGTGGCCTTTCACTCTCGTTAAACTGAAATTTGAAGTCATGTCTATCTGGTAGTAGTTTACCCCTTTTTCGGTCTGGACGATCAACTGTATGAAAAAAGGTATACTCTATGGAAATTTTGTTCTTTATAAGAGTACTCTTAGTTATAATTTTATCCCTTTTTTGGGCCTGAGGGACTAAACTTACGAAAAATAAACCCCCACGAAGTCCATAGTTAAGATCTTTTCAAACTCCCTAAAATTGAAAAGATCACTGAGTGACCTTATTCTTTCACACTCGTTAAATTGGTCCAGAAGAATATTCCTGACGGAGTCCATAGTTAAGATTTTTTAGACTCCTTAAAAGTGAAAAAATGGCTGAGTGAACCGACTAGACTATCTTCAAAAAAGGTACCCCAGTGGAGTCACCGTTTATGTTTTTTCAGACTCTCTAAATATGAAAAACCATTGAGCTTACCTTCTCTAGGCTCATTAAACTTACATTGAAGGACATTACCATTGTGTGTTTTATCAACTGCATTTGCATACCTTATCCACCAGCTTTGTGACAGTTTGCTTCTGTGTCTTAACACCTTTGGCCACCGGAGGATTTTTCCCAAGTATCATTTTACTAGAACATCAGTCTTGTCCTTGTGCCTTGAGCTTGTATGTTTGCAATACTCATTCCTCCATTGTAATGTAATATTCCTTTATTCTTTTTCCACAATTATTGAAAAGAACAATATATATATATATATATATACCCCAAAAAGAGGAAGGGAAAAGTATTTTATTTATTTGCAGCATAATGAGTCGCCCTTGGATAAAGCACATATGTCTGTTTTTTCATCAGACTATGGGATGTAGTACGACCTTAGGAATCTTTTCTCGCTATATAGAGTTGGTCAAAATCACTGAAGCCTTCAGTTTGATCATCAAGATTATGAAGTCCATGACCGATGAGCCATCGAAAATCTCTAGGTAGTGCAGTTGTACACTCATATTACACTCCTACCCGAGTTTTGGAAGATTTTGAAGTTGTTTGCTCAAGCTCTAAAGATCTCATCTCTAGCCATCAGGCCGAATCAGCTTCTGGAAGATGGATACTCTATATGTATATCTTTCTAATTTCGAGAGGTAGCTCTGCTATGTATTGTTCGCGGCTACTCTTTATAGTTATTTGACATGGATCTACAATGTATTTGATTGGTAGCCATGGTTCTATTTTTATCCCAAGCATGGGTATGCCCACCTCGGTGAGACATTTGTTATTTTGCAGATGGCACCTCCTGGTTCTTGATCCTTGGGCTCAATCGTTCGGCACATTAGTAAATATTGGTAATGTATTTCGACCATCAGATGCTCTTCTAACCTCACACAATTGGGGGCATCTGTTATAACCCTAAATTGCACCACACATGCTTACCTGGAATCAGGCCAACTTATATCCTTTCTTTCCTAAAAACACTGCTGAACAACTCTTTGAAAATCCTCTTGTGTAAAGGCCCATGCACCCTAACCCATTACTGCACGTGTACACGCTGGCTGACCCAAAACAACCCACATGAACTGACAAAAGCATAAAAAAAGGAAAGTTTCTGACAAAACAAAAAGCCATGGGTGTGCTAACTAAAACTCCCGGTCATGCATGGCCGAGGGTTCGTCCAAATACCTAGCTCCTTATAGCCTATAAAAGAAGGGGTAGGGGTACCATTTGGAAGGAGGAAGAATATAGCAAAGAAACTCTACCCATTTACGTATTCCATTATCCCAACCCTTTAGCCTTTCCTAATGCCAAAGGAGATTTAAAGCAAAGCAGTTGAAGGACAGAAGAAGAGGAGCCCAAGATCAGGTTCAAGGAGCGGTGGCCGGTCTCAGCTTTTGTAAGTTGACTCATTTTAAGTAATAAAGAGAATGCTTTTCCCGTCCCAATTCATGAAATTTTTATGGTTTGATTAGTTTATGTTTGATTTCTAACCTGTGAGTATATAAGTAGTATGCATGCATAATTGTTTCTCATCTTGAATGCAGGTCAACTTTGGAAGGAGTATTGCGAACAAGTAATCAAGCACAACGGAGGATCGACATAAAACGCCAGTAACGAGAAAAGGGGATTTAAATCTAGGGATGAAGGTAGAAAGAAATTCCTATTGGTCATATTTGCATGCAAAGTCTGAACTCTATTTGTTAGTCCATAGCATGTTTTTCCCCAACAACAGAATTGGCGACCGTACTGGGGAATTAACTCTTTAGTGTTCCTGGAATTTTATTTAGTTTTTGGGTAGTTTAAAGACTAGTTTTTTCTTGCCTGTATTTTCTTTTCATTTCTATAAAGTCTGAGCTAGCAGGGAGTCTAGTTTTCCATACCAACTTTCCTTGAATTTTTCTTGACTGTGTTTTTCAGGACTCACAGAGGTACACGCAGCCTGTACAAGGCCTGCACGTGTGTACCCGCGCCCTATCCTCTTACAGTCCACGTGTGAATTCTAGCTATAGAGATAGTAGTAGTGTGTAGGAGTTTAGAGAACCTCAGAGGCAGTCCTCCTCTTCCCTGTCAAAATCACATATTCTTAGGGGGTTTTCTAGAATTTTATCTGAGTCTTGTTTGCTAACAGTCCTATCTCAGATTGTTTTTGCCTTATTATTTTTTCCTTGCATTATTTGTTTTTCTATTTGAAAGAGTATCCAAGCCTTCAAGGGATCCTGGTTATCAATGCCAGAGGTCTCTTCCTGTTTTGGTATGTCTATTTTCATTTTTTCTTAGATTTTAGATATACACGCAGCCTGTACAAGGTCATCCTGCATGTACACGTCCTCTGTCTCTATTCAGCGCATGTTCGCACATGTGTTGTTTGAGTAATAGTCGCATGCTTGTACAGGCTACTTTTTGTTCAGGGTGAGGCAGTCATCCCCTCCTTTGATAAGAAGTATTCCTCTCAGGTGTTTGAATCTATGTTTGAACAGTCAATAGCTTAGGATTTTTTTTACCCTTAGCTTGCTTTTTCTCATTTAAAACGTTGTCAGAAAAATAAAAAATATTTTTTTTTTACGGTTTTTAGACAAGTGTGAGAGTCATTGGTTTTACAATTGCTATTGTGTGATTTTTTAATCTGATTCTTTGCAATCTACGCTTTAAGACAGGATTGTTTTTCTTGGTTTTTTGCTTGTCGTTGTTTTCCCTTTCTTGCTTTACTAACACTTAAATAAATAAAAAAATCTCTTTTCATTTTCTTCTTTGGTTGAAGAGTGTGTTTCTGCATCATTAGCTAGGGAAAAGTCTTTTATTTCATAAGTTTTTGCAGTTCACCTAGATCATAAGTAGCTCGTAGTCGAGTGAAATTCCTTTGAGTTTGCTTTCCAAAATCTCAGAAAAAGTTAAAAAATCTTTCTTTTGAAAAGTTGTTGAAATTTTGCATTCAGTAAAAGTTTTATTTCTAGATTTTTTATTCATTTTTTTCTTTCATCTTTTACACATCATCAATTTCACCCTCATACCCCTTGATGTAAGACAAATCCATAAAATTAAGACTAAATTTAAAATCTACTAGACTTTTATGTTTGTAGGGTTCACAAACTAGTTCAGGACTAGGGCCTTGGATTAGGTTGGAGAGGAAACTCTTCAAGGCCATTTAAAATCAAACATTGGAGTCTGAGATAGGGAGTTTTTAAGTCCAATTTCATGGAATTTATCTGGGACCCACATCTAACAAAGGGGATAAACATGAGGTCACGTGCGGAAAGGTAGCGGAGATAACCCCTCCAAAGCCGGACCAATCATAGTGGAGAACACATATAGAGGGCTTGTTTTGGGATTTCGTCGTTTTCATTTGCCATGAGGCTTCATGGGTCTCGAATCTGTTTGAGGTCCTCAGTTGTCTTCCAGACCATTTTCTCTTGATACCCTTGACAGGTTTTGGGCTCTATACCCTACTCATTATGGTCTACCCGACTTTCGACTGTACCCACCCGGTGATTGTTTGCGTGCTGGCAACCTAGTTGCCAATCTTTGTTAGGGACATACACAGGTGACTGCAGGGGTATACCACGATACCTAGGATAGACATTGGGCCACACTTTGCAGAGTATACCCGGAGGGTGCTTCCGTGTTTGAGTTTCACTTGCACCGGTAAGTTGCTCTATTGTTGGATGTTGTAACTGTTCTTCCAATTAATTTAGTGTTTGCTTGTCTTATCTTCTAGGGACTTTTTTCTTAGTGTGTGTTACTTTTGAGTGTTTAGACTACCTTAGAGTGTCTTGGATATTCTCACACAGTGGAGGTTCCCGAGATCCACCAGTCACAAAGTCTTCTTGGCCTACCACTGGTTACACTGGAGCCACCCCTGCCACCATTAAGGCAGAAGCTAGACCAACAAGGTTCTTTTGAAGTGACCAGGTTACAAACCATTGTTCTCGAACAACCCCTGGAGGAATCGACCATTTTGGACCTTGAAGCAATCGCTCTTGTCTCAATTGAAGTCCTAACCACTGATCTCTCGGCACCTTTCATTGTACCAATTCAATTTTACGAGTGCCAGACAGTGTCACACACAGCAATGGAAACAAATGTTCTTACTCCTTCCGGGAATTCTTCAATTCACACCACGGTTGTCACCACAGGAGAGCCGTCATATCCTAACCTATTGTTGTTGGTCTGAGCCACCATGGTCTCGACCGCAATTACTTCGTATAGTGGTCTGAACCATTCTTTGGTGGCGGCCAGAACCCCTTTCACACCTAGTGCGACAGGCCCTCTGTTCTCATATGGTATGCCTAGTTCAGGTACAAGTCCTGTACTATCCTACTCCACTTTACAGACTTTGGGTCTAGGGGCAGGGAGCTCTAACGCTCCTCTACAAGGTCACATGGGGGGCACTCCTATCCCTTTTAACGATTTTCCTTATGCAGGAGGTCATATCCCTCCTTTGTCCCCTTCACTCGATGGTTCACATTTGCAATCCACCAGGCAACCTACACACAATAGTTTATTTGGAGCAGGGAGTCAAGGACCACCTTCGCATAGTATGCTGGTAGGTTCGACACTATTTTCTTGGAACAGAACGTTTGGTAACAACACCTTCTCGTCAGCTGCTTTCCCGACTGGGGGCAACCCCATTTTTGGACAATCTACTCCTGGGTAGGGTACTATTCCTGCACAGGGGACAAACTTAGCAGGAATTTGGAATTCAGGGCAAGGATCCGTTCCCTCCTCCAGAATGTCGATCTGGGGTAATTCTTTCCACAATCAATGGAACCCCGAACAAACTACTATGCCTATCCCTATGGGACCAGCATGGGGTAATCCTTCCCAAAGTCCTTCGAACATAATGCATGCCCAACAATCTATGTCCTATTTGGGAAATCAGCTGATGATGTCTCCACATATGAAAAATCCTTACGCTGGCCAAGGCCATGGTTTTTACCAGAATCTGGGCCAGCAGCCAAACTTTTCCTGGAAACTTGGTGCCAGTCAAACTCTAGGACCCTTTTTCCCAGGTTATCAACAGCAACCCAAACTACCTTTCCTGGCGACTTTACACTTGCCATATTTGACGAGGTTGTTGAATGACCCCATTTGTCATGATCTGCATTGGCCTCCTATGCCGACGAAGTTGTCTTCGGACATTCCAAAGTTCGAAGCCAAGCCTAATCAAGATCCAGGAGATCATGTGACTACCTTCCATATTTGGTGCTCATCTAACTCATTAAAACATGACTCTGTACAGTTGTGATTGTTTCAATGTACTCTCATTGGGAGTGCCGTGAAATGGTACATTGAGCTCAATCACTCAAGATACTCTTCTTTTGGTGAATTGGCGATGGCTTTCCTTAACCATTTCCAGTTACCTGTGAGATACAACACTGGCACAAATCTGCTCGCTAATTTCAAACAGGCAACAATGGACCATATTACTAATCACATCCGAGAATGGAGACATCGGAAGATTTTAATCAAATTACTAGTCCCACCAGCATTCCTGCTTGAGTGGTTCCTTAAGTCTTTGGTCCCACAGTTATCCAAAGACGTCGCAACATCCAGAGTTTTGTCTGAAGAATACGCCATCATGAGGGATCAACAGTTTGAACTCATCTATTCCCAGTCTGGTTTATTATACAACATCTTGCCAGATGCGCCATGTTCAATACTAGATAAAACTAGACAGAGAGTTGGACCACATGCTGATGGTATCATTGGTTCAGCACAAAATAAGTCCATTGAGTAATTGAAAAAGCAGTTGCAACAGTTATCCATACAACACACAGTGGCCAGCCAAACTACTACTTTGGCTACCCCCCCTACCCAAACTTCGGAAGTACACACAGTGCAGTCGACTAACCCAAAGGCCACCCAGCAGCCTGAAGGGAAGAAAAACCAACAAAAGAAGGGTAAGGGGGATAAAAAACCCAACGATAATGTTGGCCAGGACAACGCTGAAAAATGGAAGGCAAGGTATCCATGCAACTTGTGCGTGGAAGACCACCCGACCCATCTATGTCCTTGTCTTGCAGAGACCCAAAAGTTTGTCACACAGTAACAACGGGCGGTGTTGATGAACCCATTTCAGCATGGGCAAAATCTAACTCAAGCCTCTGCAAGTATGGAAGGGGGTAGCCAAGAAAACAGCCCACCTCCAAACAACCCCTCATCCGCGAATTCATATATGGTTAGGGGTGATTCTTTCATATCGACTAGAGTGCACAATTATAGTAAACCAAGCTCTTCTGAGAAGGGTAAAGAAGCTGACCTCCCATCTCTTCCTCTACAGATTGAGAATACATTGGGAGAAACAATGACACACATTCCAAAAGGTGCATTTAAAAAGGATTCTCATAACCCAAATGCAAGGGCCACCCAGAACTACTCTATGGTGGAAGATTTATCACAAACCCCTTGTGCGATGTCTGCTTTGGAGGTCCTCCAAAGTTTCCCTTCTCAGAGAAAATCCTTGTTAACCGCTTTGGGCTCTATTGAGACTTGTAATCTGGGTACCATCATGTTAGATACAACCAACTTAAAACCTTGTCTTCCTTACCACGTAGCATTTCAGATAGTCGTGGCTTACCCCACGAAAATGTTTACACAGAATATCTTCCGCATAGTGGTCAACGAGGGCACCTCGACATGTGCTATGTCTTTGGCATGTTGGAAGGCCATTGGCCAACCCGTTTTGTCTCCATCACCTACTCTCCTCACTGCTTTTGACAATCATTCATTTTGACCACATGGCATCATTCCTTCTTTCCCCGTGCAGTTAGGAGGGAAGACCGTGTGTGTCGAGGTAGAGGTAGTTGATGCTCCCCTCGACTATAACCTCTTGTTAGGACGGAGTTGGACTTATGCTATGCAAGCTGTGGTTGCTACTATTTTTCGGGTCTAGTTGTTTCCACATGAGGGATGGATAGTGACCATCGATCAATTGTCTTTCTCCAGACCTGGCCCAGCTTTGGGGGCATCCACAGTCCTGATGATTGATAATCCTCAACCAAGTGTCGTCAACGTAGGAGTTGGTTTGTGCCCATCCTTGATGGGTACCTTCGATTACCCACCTCCTCAGGGCGATATCAAATTTATATCTAATCACCATAAGGTTGATATTTTCAAGTTTCATCGTTTCGCACAACTTACTTCGAGGATCCATGGATACTTCCTTCCCCATCGACCACGATGGATGAGACAGGGCACCCAAGCATGTCCATGCCTTTGTCTGTCACTGAAGTAGCGTACTCTTTAGTCCAACAAGCGTTAGCTAACACTGATCCAACTCCTGTACAAGAGTTAGATCCACTTCTAGAGCCTATTTGGGCTCATGGCTCTCTCGCTAACACCGATTCGTTAGACTTAGTCTTGCGCTTTGACGAATCAGTAATCGAAGCAATGACTAGTCCAGACAAACGTTGGGAAGATCTTCATCATAGATCATATTTCCTCCCAGAGTTAAGCCAAATCAAAGTAGGAGAATTCACCGTGACTATGACTGGAGATAGGTCTTGTCATACTAATCCCTTAGCTACACACAAGATCTATGTTGAGGGTAATATGTCAACCATTGTTGAAATTATACCTATCAATATCTCTAGAACCCCTGGTGTCATAGACAATGTTTTCATCGGAGCATACAACTCACCCGAGGAGATGCCAGGTATCGACCCACAAAGAGTCTATCATGAGCTAACTTTGTTGTTTTTCAAGCTCGCTTTGAGATCCGAAAGCAACATCCGGCGAGACTGCATTTATGCTTTTCGATCTGATCCAGATTAACTGAGAAAAGTAACCTCTACGGGTCTCCTTTTAAGCCCTTTTCATACCCTCTAAACATGAAAAGATTGTCGAGCGATCTTATGGCCTTTCACACTCGTTAAACTGAAATTTTAAGTCACGTATATCTGGTGGTAGTTTACCCCTTTTTCAATCCGGAGGGTCAACTGTACAAACAAAGGTATACTCTATGGAAATTTCTTTCTTTAGAAGAGTACTCTCAGGTATAATTTTATCCCTTTTTCAGGCCCGAGGGACTAAACTTACGAAAAAGAACCCCCACGGAGTCCATAGTTAATCTCTTTTCTGACTCCCTAAAATTGAAAAGATTACCAAGTGACCTTATTCTTTCACACTCGTTAAATTGGTCCAGAAGAATATTCCTGATGGAGTCCATAGTTAAGATTTTTGAGAATCCTTAAAAGAGAAAAAATGGCAGAGTGATCTTGTCCTTGTCACACTCATTAAAATGGTTTTGAATCGACGTCTAATCGGTGCTAGTTTATGTTAGAAAAATAGGACCGCGGAGCCATAAAATAAAACAAATGCAAAAACAAAACACAGAAGACACACAATACAAGAGAGACACAAATTTATGTGGTTCACCCAGTGTGGGATACATCCACCAAAGAAATTGCCAGGTCCTTCCTTTATTATTATCTAGCAGATGAAGGGATACAACCTACAACAAAACCCGTTGTAACTTCCTCTTCTTTCTCTCACAGTCTCCTCTCTCAGAATACAATATTCACCATCAACCATAGCCGTGATACATTTTTCTCATAAAAGAGGGTTGCCTTCTAGGGAAAAAAAAACCCTAACNAGGGTTTCCTTCTAGGGAAAAAAAAACCCTAACATAATCTCTACCATTAGATCTGCAACCTTATAATGAACGGTCCAGATTTACAATGAAATTACAATATAATTTTACAAGGAAATTTTTTCTTCGGGGGCTTCACCCCTGAACCCCCACTGGGGGCCCTCTTTCCCCCAGACCCCGCAGAGGGGGTACCCCCCCTCTACACTCCCCCACGTGGAAGAGTGTACATACTTCTGGGGTGTAAATACTTCATGGTGTATCAACACGGCTGAAAGCAAGGACCTCTGAATCAGGAAGATAATCAGGCTCCACAACCAACAATCTCCCACTTGGAGACTGATCTCAACAAATCCACCACTGTTGTATATGCTAGACTCTGAACCTTC
>JASDQU010338256.1:550-12535 GCA_032191745.1 Picea mariana
CTCTTTCAGATGGAGAATCTGATGCCCTCCTGGCACTCCTTTGCTCAAGAAAACTTCTTGCTGAGTTTGCAGGGTGTTCAACAACCCTGTGAATATCCTTCCTTGGACTCTTCTTCTATTCCAGAACTCAAAAGATTTCTTTCCTTCTGTACTCTATCTGCACACTGACTCAATGCCCTCCTGGCAGAGTTTCCCCAGAGTTCTCTCAGTGACTCAGTTTTCTTCTTGAACTCACAATGGAGTTCCTCCTCAATGCAACCCATGCATCTACTCAATGCCCACCTGGCAGAGTTCTTACAGAATCCTGCAACGATTCTGTCTTCCACTGTGTCTTCCTCTACACAGTCTTGCCTCCAAGGTGTTCAACAACCTTGAGGTCTTTCTCTGAGTCAATGATTTCAGTTGGTGTGCCCTCCTAGCACGTCCTTGTCCAAATTCCGTAGAATTGGAAGTGCTCTCTAAGCACTGACTATCAGAACCCGCAGTGTTCTGTCACTCCCTCTTGGCATGAAGCCTCAAAGAACTCCAACCTAAAATCAAAGAAATCTACATATAGCAGAATCTATCTGTCCCTGTAAACACACATCTACAACATACATTCACAGCATAAGTAGAACACACATAGACATTCACACAACACATACATTATGCAGGAAAAAATGCTCTGGTTTGTATTAATATTGAATGCCTCCTTTACAAGGTGTTCCTGAGCTCAGACTTTGACAGATTCTCGACTCCTTCTCTCTACTCTCTTCTCTAACTCTTGCTACCTCCACTAATTCAAAATAAGATCCAAGATATTTTACATGAGGGGGCTCTTCGAGCTCTTCCCTCCAATCTACCTACCCTATTCAATTACATTGAATTCATAACTAAATGGCTTTCTAGTCCAAATTGAATCTAGATCCCAGCCTTACAACCATTAAAGGCTATCTACATCTAAAGCTTGCATATAGGCACGGCCTTTTGTCTCTAACATCCTTACAAATATTAAATTCCCTTAATTCAAATTCAAAATATGAGAGGGATGGCGCCTCTCTTCCTTGAATGCGCTGAGTGGGCTAGCTGGCTGGCACATGGTTGGCTTGGAGAGATGCTCCTGCATCATGCGTGTATCTCTAAAACTCTGAAACAAATTAAAAACAGACAATCCAAACTAGGAAGAGACCACTGATACTGAGAACCAGGATCTCTTGAAGGCTTAGACACTTTCTTTAACAAAAAAAAAAAACAACAATGTAAGGAAAAATTTGTAGAAGAAACCAATCTGAGGTGAACCCTAAGCTATAGACTGCAAACAACCAAGACTAGAAAGAGTTCCAGAAAACCCCTGAGAATGACTGATTCTGACAGGGAAGAGTATGACTACCTCTAAAATATTCTGGACTCATACATGCTACTGTTACTTCTTCAGCTAGCATTTACACGCGGGCTGTAAGAAAGTAGGGCGCAGGTACATGCATGCAGACCTTATGCAGGCCGTGTGTACCTCTGTGGGTCTCGAAAAATACAGTCAAGCAAGGAAACAGAGATAGCTGGTATAGAAGACCAGAATCTTTGTTAGCTCAGGCTTTGCAGAAACTTAAAAAAACAGGGAAGAAAACCAGTATTTTAAAAATACCCAAAAATATTCCCAGGAACCCTAGAGACTTCCCCAGTATGGTTGCCAATTCTATTGTGGTGGGAAATCCCCCTACGGACTAGCATTTAGGGTTATATTATGCATGCAAATAAGACCGAAAGAATTGTACTTTCTACTGTCGTCCCAGACCTAATCCCCATTTCTTTTAAGAAACACATGGTTAAACGAACATACCTTGTTCCATACGTTCGATGCCGATACTTCTTCATGCTTGATTGCTTGTTAGCAACTATCCTCTCAAGATTGACCTGCGATCAAAACAAGCAAAAATCTCTACATGCATTTGTTCTACAGATTAATGGGTTAGAGATTCAAACATATATTCACTAAACTATGAAGAACTCATATAGTGGGATGGGAAAAACATTTCTTTATTATTAACTTTAATGAATCAACTTACAATGTCGAGACCGGACACCGCTCCGTGAACCTGATCCTGGGATTCTCTTCAAATGTCCTCCAACTTCTTTTATCTATATCTCTCTTTGAACAAGGATGGATAAGGGTTGGGACAATGGGAATGTACAATTGGGTAGAGTTTCTTTACTATTATTCTCCTCCTCCAAATGGGACCCCTAACCCTTCTTTTATAGGCTAGAAGAAGCTAGGTATTTGGAAGAACCCTCGGCCATGCATGGCCGAGAGTTTCAGTTAAATCACCCAAAGCTGTGTGTTCCATTGACAACTTTCCTTTTTTAGTGCTTTTGTAGGTCCACGCGGGTTGTTTTAGGTCAGCTAGCGTGTACATGCGTTCAGTAATGGAGTAGGGCACGTGGGCCCTTATAAAAGAGGTTTCTTAAAGAGTTTTTCAGCAGTGTTTTGGCAAAGAAGGGATCTGAGATGGCCTAATGCCAGGTAAGCATGTATGGTGCAAATTAGGGTTATAAATGATTTTCTGAAAAATGCTATGGGTTGTTCATACCCTTCACTGTTTTTCTGCAATAGTATTGTTGTGATGGTGTGTTCAGATGCAAAAGAGAATAGGTAAAAGTCTTTGGTGCAGTTTAGGCTGATCAAAACTAGGGCTTGGGTGAGTGTATGTTTCACCTGCTCAAATGACTATTTGGATTCGGTGTTCCATCTGATTTTTGTGTCTTTTTTCAACATATTTGTGATGTTCCTAAGAAGTTCAACCAAATTGCGTATGAACCTTCTCAGGAAGTTTATTTTTCCAATGAATGATTGTAACTCTTTGATGTTCCTAGGGTGTTCCACTTTTTGGATGGATTCTATTATGTTGGGGTCTATTTTAATTCCATCTTTAGAGATTATGTGTCCCAGCAGCTTGCCTTCCTCTAAACCAAAAAGGGTCTTTTTTGGATTCAATGAAATCCTGAATTTTCTGCACTTCTCAAACATTCGTCTGAGATGCTATAAATGTTCCTCGTCATATTTGGAGTACATAGTCACACCATCCATATATATGACTATAAATCTTCTGAGTTCATCCACAAAAGCAATATCCGTTGCTCTTTGGAAGGTGGCACCAACATTCATCATACCAAAGGGCATTTTCAAATACATGAAAGTTCCCCAAGGTGTGGTGAATTTTGTTTTCTCTTGGTCATATGGGTGGACGAGGACTTGGTTGTAACCCAAAAAACCATCTAGTAAGGAGATCCTACTAGCCCCAAATACCTTTTGTAAGATGTCATCCATATTAGGCAAAGGGTAATTGTCTTTAAGAGAAACCTTTTTCAGATTTCTGAAATCTATGCAAAGTCTGATTTCGCCCGTTTTCTTCTTGGTAGGAACTAGGTTAGAAACCCATTTGGAAAATCTTAAGGGGACTATAATTTTTGCATCATACATCTTTTTGATTTCTTTCTCTATCAGGGGAAGCAAGTTGGGATTGATTCTCCTAAGTTTCTACCTGAAAGGTTTGTGTTCTTTTATTGGAATCCGATGTTGTATGATACTTGTGTCGTAAGATTTTAAGTCTTCATAACCCCAAGCAAACACATCTACATGTTCTTTAAAAATTTCAATGTATTTGCGTTTTTGCTCAGGGGGCAGATATTTGGAAAGTTTTATCATCTTGAATTTTTCTTCTGTTCCTATGTTTCACTCTTCGACCTCTTTACCACTAGCTTCAATTTTCAGTTTTTTGGCTACATCGTTAAAATCAAACAAGTCTTCTAGCGGAACTAAACCTCTAGGTAACACATTATTTTTCAACTGTAGAATACCAGAATCTGCCTCATTTTCATTCATTTCCTCTTTACCTACTTTGTTTTCATTGAATTCTTCTATATCTTCTTTATTTACACTACCAATTTCAAAAATAGATTTATTTACATCAACAACATCATTTTATAAATCATTCTTACACTATAGGAAGTCTTCAATTTGATTGTCATTCCCGAATACCTGCTAGTATCTGATGTTGTCTGGAATGGTTGGTCTGCACTTCACCTCCATTGTGTACTTGTGAGTTGGACAGAAAGGAATTTTACATGTAGTTGCTGATGTGGCCAGCCCATCTGCGAGTATGTTTTGTCCCCTGGGCATTACCTGCAAGTCAATTTCAGTAAAGCATTGAAGGGCATCCAAAAAAAAATTCTTGTAAGCTCTAAGTCTGGTATGTTTAGCTACATACTCACCTTTAATTTGATTGATAATCAATTCAGAATCACCCCTTACCATAATTTGTTTGGCACCAACTTTCTTTAGTAGTTTCAGGCTGAGCATCAAAGTTTCGTACTCAGCTATGTTGTTAGTGCATCAGAAATTCAGTTTATAAGAATGTCTCTCTGAATACTTTGATATATGATTATGAAACCAAACCCCAGCTCCAGCTCCTTCTTTACTCACCACACCATCGAAATCCATGCTCCAAAAATATGCTAGTAGTTCCTCACTTTCCACAGTTTCAATATTTCTTACCTCAGTGATTGCTTTATCCTCTTTCGAATCAGGTGCATCATCTTCTAGCCGAGTGATTTGTTCTTCCAAATCATCATCATTGTATATAATGAAAGAATCTAGATCATATCGTGCAAAGTATAATGGGTAATTTTGTGGATTTTCTCGACTGCTAACCATATACTTCGTCAGGGTTTCTCTATATAGTCTTCTCTATTGTCCAAATACCAGGACGGTGGCATAGGACATATCTAGCTACAGGGTTCCTTTCAGCTTAGCTCCCTATGATCTTGACAGTAACATGCCATATTTTGGGGGAATGTCTGCAACTAAGATATCCATTACCATACTCTTTGCTGGGATTTGAGCTAGGGTGATGCATAAATTCTTAATTATCCCTATACATTTGACCTTGCTAGAGTCAAAAGAATGCAAATCCTTGTAGGGTCTGGTGACCTCAAGTCCCAAATTTTCCATCACAGCTTTGGGCATCAGATTGTGGGAAGTGCCCGAATCCATCATAGCATTGTGTAAGATCAAGTCATGGATATTCAAGCTAATGTAAAAAGGAGCAATGACACCATTATCAGTTTGACCATCCACTTCAGAACCAAACATGAGCTCTGGTTGGTCATCGACAAGATTTACCGTGTCCGAGTAATTCGCAGATCCAATATTCAAGGCCTTCGTACCTATATCTGGTTTGATGCTTAAATATTTAATTACCTGTGATCTGTAAACGTTCTTGCTCATCATCTCGAAAAGGGGAATGGGGATCTTCAATTTAGCTAGTTCCCCCTCAAGGCTGAAAGTAGTGTAAGCTTTGCTTGAGCTCTGTACTTCTGATTTATCCATCAGATTTTTATGGGCATGAGCACTTGGTTGACTAGTAGATGAAACTTCAGTCTGATTTTCTCTTTGTAAAATTTCAGGAGCTATTTTTGCAGGAGGTTCAACATTATTCCTCTTAGGGACTTTCTTGAGAGAGGTTTCTGAGGTTTTCTTGGTCTTGACTATTCTCTTTGTTTCGATATCCTTCTTTGTTTCAACAAAACTCTTTGAAGGGTTGTCATTTTCCTTCTTTCTTCTCAGGTTATATTGCCTGTGGACCTCCATTATAGCATTTTCAAAGGCCTACTGTTCTGTTTCTTCTGCTTCCTCATTTACCTCTGTTTGTGAAACGAGAAAAAGCTTGTGCTCTTCTTGAGTAATAAAAATGGATTCATCATCGTGAACGCCCATGAGGTTTATATGAGTGTCATAAAACTCCTCGATTACCTCCTCCCCATCATTCACGTAATTCTCATGGAGGGGTGGTCTGATCTGCTGATCGACCCCCTTCTGTTCTCTTTGATCTCTAGGATCTCTCTGTCGGATCTGGGGCAGATTTATTCATAAGTTTGGGTTTCGAATTTGAGGAGCAGCTTGGTTCTACCTAGGTGGGCTTCTGTCAACTATAGTAAGTCTCTCCATCATTCTCTCCATATCTCTGGCTAGAGAATCTAGTTTGGCATTTGATGAGGAAGTGGAAGGCTCTTCCTTGATGGTGACCCTCCTTTTTGTTCTCTGTCTAGCTCTTTTGGCTAAAATATTTGCTTCCACACTAATGACACTTTTCTGCATGTCTTCGAGAGTAGCAAAATTTCTTTCTCTTAGCTGATTTGACACGTCAGCGTCAAATCCATCGGGGAATTTTATTAATGACAAACCTTGAGGTGGTTTAATATCAGCTGGAATTACATTGTATAGATTGTTGAAACGAGTGCCGTAATCCTTCACTGTCTCTCCTTGATTCCTTATGATATTCTCATATTCTGACAAGATCTGAAGAGGATTTTTCTTTACTTCCTATCTATCAAGAAAACTTTGATGAAAAGAAACAATGTCAGTTATGGAAGTGACATGTAAGGTTTTGAACCACTGTTTGACTTCTCCAGTTAGACTCTGTGCAAATAGTCTCATCTGCACATCAGCTTCATCTACTTCCTAAAAATCAAAATAGTCATTCATTTTGTCAACATGTTGCTGTGCGTTCAGAGGACCAATACCATCAAACTGAGGAAGTCTGGTTTGATAGTCCAAAGGCATGGCATGTAAAGGAGCAGCCAACACCAATGAAGTGTATCTTGCTACCATGATTGGTGGAGGAGAATGGACAACAACTTGTGTGATTGGAGGGGAAGTGACTGAAGCTATGGAAGGTGAAGGGCTAGGAGGAGCGAAGTGAGATGGTTTAGGTTTAACAGAAGTTGCAGCAATAGTCAAGGCAGGAAGTTCGATTGACTACTGAAAGTGAGCTTTGTCTAAGGCTTGATCAAGATTTGCAACTAGATCTTATAGCTTGTCAAATTCCTGGATAAATAGTTGATCAACGTCATCTCTGGGAGAAAGTATTTCAGGAGTCTTGGGTTGAAGGATGGTTTGATCTAAAACTGTTTCACTTACAAAGCTGTCGGATTTTGTTCTGAAAAGGCTTTGTTCGAAAGACATGTCAAACTCAAGATATTGAAGGGAAACAAACTTCTATGGGAGAGAAGGGGACCTATGAAGAGGACTATGACTCTCAGAACCCTCTTCAAGGCTTTTCTTTTTGAGTAATTTTTCGAGATTGTATATTTCTATTGCAGGTTCTGGATCTAGATGAGTTCTAGTGAAAACTCTTTTAGGAGCCAGAATTTTTAATTTTAATTTTATTTTTAGAAAATTTTAAACTAACTTATATACAAACTTTAACAACCTATGAACATTATCTCTTTATGAGTTTAGATCTTGTGATTAGTTCAGAAATAAAGTTTTCTTTATCTAGGGAAAAAAAATTGTGGGATGGAAAGTTTGTTCAGTTCCCCAGTATGGTCGCCACTATGTTATCGCTCTGTAAATTCCTAGAGGTTGTCGTGATGAAGAATAAATTTACCAGAGGTAACGTTATCCAACCACTTTGAAACTGGGATCTATCCCTTCTAGTTTCAGAGAGGGATCTCTCTGAAATATTTAAATTTGTTTCAGGTTTTAGATATTAGGCTAGTTAAATAAATGAGTTTGTTTTAAAAAAATGGCTGAAATATGGTTTATGCATCCATTGGGCTATGGGGTCTATTTTATAGGGTTTGAGACTAGAGAACAGATTAAAAGGCATTTTCATAGGGCAGAATAATGCAACTGTTGGATCCTTTATAGTTAAAATGATGGATAGCAGAAAATATGAGATAATCCATTATAACCAAGAAGCATTTAAGAATTTCTTAATCATAACATCAGAAGACAAACACTTAGATCTTTAAAAGACAGAAACATAGTATACAAGGATAAATTCTGCAACTTTGACTTCTTTTAAATGATCAGATATAAAAAACACAGATGATAAAGAAGAAACAAAAAAACAATTCAACGAAGAGGAGTAAACATCACCAACAATTGACACACGGGAATCCTGTGAAACTTCTTTTTTATTACTGGTAGGTCTCTGAGAAAAATTACAGTGCTTACAGCTTGCTTGGGCGTAAAAATCAACCCTTGTTACTTCGAAAGTTGAAGTATATATAGAAAGTATTACAATCGTTCATGTCATTAATGATCAGGACATGGAAAAATCTTATGCTAACTAACTAGATAACATAATACAAAATTGTAGGAACTACTTATGATCTGTCGAATTCTCCATGTTGATTTTGGGGGAAGTTGTTGGCGAGTCATCAACTTGACTTTGAATATTCTGCATGCTGACTTATACGTCCACCTCATCTTCTACTCGATCAATTCACACAACTCTTCCCATCTTTTCTGATTGGGGATGGTGAATTTTAGTAGCCTGCGGTAGATTTCACCCATCTCGGTATATTTGGGAAAAGTCGGTTTGGTAAGAAAAATGTACTTGATTTCATGTTGGATATTGAGATCCAACTGTAGAGTTTCTATTCCTTGCTTGTTATGATTCCCTCTATCCTGGAGAATTTGGAGTTGTCCTTTTCCACCATGGAAATATTTTTCTTATAGTCTGAAAGTGTCATCATCTTGTCATTTACAACCAGTAAAACAGGAAGACATTTCTTCTGTAAGGCATTGATCTTGCTGAAGAATATTTGAACTCTGATATCCATGATTTGGAATTTCTCCTCCAGTTGCAAAATCAGTCCTCTTTTGGTCAGAACTCTCTTAACCTTGAGGATAGTCTCCGTCCTATCCTCAATCTTCAGTTTTTCTAGCTCTTCTTTAGTTTTTGAATTGAGAAATCTGATGATTTCATTTTCTTTTGTGGGAATTTATACCAACTCTCCCTTGATCCTGTCGATGGCCTGCTTTCTCCTTAACACCAATTCATGTTGCTCAAACATGATTTTCACCATGGGCCATATTTCATTTATGGATTTTTAGATATCCATCCAAATGTTCTCTTTGGCTTTTGCCAGTGTTTTTCCCACAACTGTCTGCTTCTCCAGTTGTTGAATCTTCTGCTTCAATTTTTCTGATGTGTGTCTCTCTGTATTGTAACTGGCTTGGAAAGAAGCTTTTATGTTCTGGAGATTCTCTATTTCCTGTTCCAATATTTTGATTTCTGTTCCTTGTAAAGCCATCTTCTCCATTGATTTTTCTAAAGCTTGAAATGTCTCTGGAACTTTCACTAGGGAAACTGATGAAAGTTCTGCAGTGGTGGTTGCTGATGCTATTGCTGTGCTAACTCCTGTGAGGGAAACTACACTCATTGGGATGACTTCCATAGGTGTTTCTTGTTCCTTCTCCTTTACTAACCTTTCCATCTCTACTTCCATCTCTTTTATTTATGCATTCTGTTCCACGATCAACTTTAGCATCTCCTCCTTCTCACCTTCTGTCTCAGACATCTCTTTGGCCTGTGAGTCTTCTGTAGTTGGTTATTTTAGTTGCTTCCTCAGAGATGCTATGTCAAAATTATTTTTCTTGAGCATCTCCTCAGTTGCTTTCACATTTGAGGGTTCATACCCAATTTTGAGCACCAATTCTTCTAAAGACTTAATCCTTTTATCCTTTGCAAAAGATGACACCTTCTCCAGTTTTAATTGAGTCTGAACATTGTTCAGAGAAACCTATAATTTTGCAGCAGTAGTGGAAGCATTGGCCAATGTTGAGAAAACCATATCTTCAGTCTGCCTGTGCATATCCATCTGATCATCTGGATGTACAACTTTAGCATCAAATTCAAGTGTTGATATTTTGTAGTCCGTGATTTCCTTTGGCTGAGGTACTTGTGCCTGCATAAATGCCATGTACATTCTCCCCTTCTTTGTGTCAAAACCAGAGAGAAACCTATGTTGTGATCTTGATGTTTGTTTCCATAATTGAGCACAAGTGCTACTGGCCAGCCTCTCATTTTTCTTCTTAATCATATCATATTTCTCAAAAATACTCAACTTTGCATCCCCTTGAGTCGGTTGGTTGATCAGTGAGGTGTCAGTCTTCTTCTTGGATGAAGAAGTAGACATGATCTATTGGCTGCTTGAGACAGGAGGTGAATGATCTCCTTGCATAACTATAGTGGACTGGATCTCTTCTTCACCAGACCTACCTGTTGTATGACTGGTTTTTGGCCTTTTCCTGTACACCTGGAAATCCTCAGCTTAGACTTTAGTGATTGAAGGGGAGGTATCCTTTCTGGGTCTTTTATCCTTTGGTACCTGTGGAGTAGTGGTTTGTGAAAGAATGGATGGATGATATTGTTGTTCTGCTTCTTCCAGAGTGTTCACCTCCCACTCTGATTGGTTCATAAACTACTCGATCTCTGGTTTGGGCACATGAGCATATGGGGAACTTTTATTCCTGAATCTAATTTTTGCAATAAACCCACACATATTATAGTGCCAGGGGAGACTGATGTCAAATTTCATTTCCTTGAGTAGTTTATTTGCCTCTTCCTCGACAACTCAACTATTACAAATAAAGGATCCTATCTGTCCTTTAATTCTCAGTTGTTGTTTCTTCTTCAACGATACAAAATGTTTATCGTCTAAATTGATCATTTTCCTAATGTACTCCAAAGCGTATATTCTAACATGAAAGTATTTGGGCAACTTATAGGGAGCTAACTCACACCCATATATTCTGATCTCCATGTGATTCTGATACAGATACTAGTCTCCCGCCTTGGCAAGGTCCAAGAGGTGTAGAATTATTTGGATATCTTCAATTATCTTTTGATCTTACCTACCACTGAGCATACTTACCACTGGGTGGTAAAACTACTCTATTAATTACTTGAAACTGAACTCTGTTGAGTTCCTTCTCTGTAATGAAGTCCAAGAGGTGACAGGCTGTGACTTTCCATCCTGGTCCAACTTCTGCATGGGGAAAAGGAGCTTATCTGCTTGATAGAACATGAACATGTATGCCAGTACTGAGGAGTACCAAAACATTTCTTCCGTGGGAAACTTGAACAACTGATTGTGAATGTTGTCAGCCAGGAAAATGCTATAGTTGAATTGCACTGTGGGGCTTCCCTCGATGGAAAAGATAGATAGGTAACCCAATATCAGCTCATCTACCCATTCGTCTGAGTAGTATCCAAGTAGGGTGCAGAGGGAAGATATGATTTGATTTCCTTTTACTAAGAAAATTGATGATCGATATGGGTGATTGGTTTTGGGTATTGGGGCGTTCTCAGGGAGGAATAGTTTGAATATCTGTGATCTCTGTGGAAAAGAGAACTTCTAATACATGTCAGTTAGGACCTCAAAAGTTAAAGTAGAGAAGGCTTCAACTCTAGTTATTTGCAACATCTGGTCAATGGCTTCGGATGTGATAGAGAACAAGGTCTCTTTGGAGGATGACAAAATAGTTCTCTGGTCGAGAAGGTAATGTGATTAGCACTTGAGGGAGAATTCAAGGAAATGGTGAATCTGGGGAAACATGTACAGTAGGAGATTGGACTCCAAGAGTCCAATCTCATCACTCTGTTCTAGGAAAATGTCTCTGAGCCACAAATATAGCTTAGCGAAATCAAAATCACATCTTGGATAAGAGATGAGGTAGTTTTTATTGGCCAGAGGGATTCGTTCGAGATCGATGGGAGGCGATAAGAAAGAATTTTCCTTGATTTCTAATTGTTTGGACTTTGGCACCATCACTTCAACAGGTAATTGCAATTTGAAATGAAAAACGTTAGCGGGTAATGGCTATGGCTGGTTCACTGACTTAAACGGTGAGGAAAATGAGCTTCTAGTGTGTGGAGAGTGTGAGCCGTGAAAAAATGGTGGAGGAACAAGATTAGATTTGGGCGAACGGGCATCTGTTGGGCGCGGGGGACAGGTCAGTAGGATAACAGATATGTTAGCCTGTATTAATTTGCCAATGGATATCTGGGAATGAGGCGACGGGCCTATGATGAGTTAAGGGTGTGTGAGGGTGACGTGGAGGGTAATGAGTGGGGGAAAATGACAAGTGGAGGGTGAATGGTGGACAAGGTACGTTGATAGAGTATTGGGATATGACCAGGGATAAGTGGTACTGGA
>JASDQU010338271.1:0-11224 GCA_032191745.1 Picea mariana
GAGACAACGCAGAGATAAGAGATAGCTGGAAAAGCACTGAGCACATTTTTTGAAAATGTTTTGAAATATTAATGAAGTCATTAAGTGGAGGTATGCTTGTGTTGTTGTAAAAGGACCTTGAGTGATCTGCTCTCATCCATAGTAGATAGGATCCTTTATGTGTAATGAATGTAGGTAGATAGAATTTAATTCTAGATTAGATAGTTTTTTAGCGCAAGAGGGAAATGGGATATAGACACCCTCATTGTATAGTTGTATCAGGAGGATTGTCAAGATAGAGTAGAGAAGAGAACAAGCAGAGAGTTGTGTAGAAGAATTCCATGTACAGAAGTTATGGATTAATACAAAAAAGGCCTTGATTCAGACTCATGGTTCTCATATATTCTCTGTGTATGCATTGTTGAATGTTATTCTCATGAATTTTTTATTCTCCCTGTCATGCATTTACTATTTATGCCATGTGTGTATGATTTCTTGTTAAATGTTTGAAATCTGGGAGGGAGAGTAAGGAATGAGTTTCAATTGTTTCTCTGCCTGAGTGAGTAAAATTCCTGCAAGGAGTGCAGTGAAGTTTGTCCGGAAGGAGCATGTTGACAGAAGTCAGAGTTCATCTCTGAAAGCACAGGAGGGATAACAATTGTTCTCATTCTCACAGAAGTGCAAGTTGAGAACAAGAGTCATGCAAGGTGTGTGCAGGTCAAGTAAAGTCTCATAGTTTGTGAACCTGAGAAATTGTTGAAGGACTACTACTGCAGGGAGTGCGCAGAGTCGAAGAACTTCAATTCTTTGAAGTAATTGAAGGATTCGTCGCAAGGAGTGCATGCGGGAGTCTTCTTTAAGACTCAGAGTTGGAGAAAGATCAGGAAGGATAGGTTCTTCGCAGTTGTTGAAGAAAAGCACAGAAGGTTGGTGCCTTGAGGCGTTGAAAGGAGGCGTAGAAAGTTTGCGTTGTAGGTGGGTAAGTTCTGTGGAGAAATACTTGGTTCAATTCGTAGGAATTGTCCAGGAAGAAACGGATGGTCAGAATTATTTGAGAGGAATTCACGAAGTCACAAGAGCCATCAGATCTTGCAGAGAAGCAGGAATGTTACGGTGAACTTTACTCAAGTGTAAGCTCATAATAAATCAGGGTCGTAGGATCCAAGTCAGCTAGGGTCGTTGGCTCACTCACAAAATCTCATTTTGGGGGTTCGTGAGTTAGAGAACTGAAAGCCTAGAAGCGAGATGTGTGAAGCCACGAGTAGAGAAGCAGCAAGTGGATCAGAGTCATCCATCCGGGGAGGATAGGTGGCAGAGATCTAGAGATCTCACGAACTTGGAGGTTCGCGAGGTGAGAGCCCAAAGGTTGGGTACTCTAGGTCGTGAAAGGCGAAGTTCTGAGAGGGAAAGAAGTTCCATTGTGGGACCGCATGGATGACATGTCAAAATTTGGCAGTTTGGCGCTTAGGCACATTGGAGGTTTGGGTCTCAGCAGTTGAAGAGTTGAGAGCTTAGAAGGATAAGTCGTGAGGTCGCGAGTTGCGATAAGGAGTATTGAGGAGTTTGGGATCTGAGCACTTCGGGTGTCATGATACAAAGGAGACAACACTTCGGGGAGCGAAGTGGCAAAGTGTGAAGTGGAGAGTAAGGAACACGTGGCAAAATTGCAAGGTGGGCCCATGGAATAGACAGGCGGACATGCGTTGTTCATTGAAGAGAGTCAACACCCCGCTGACTTCTCGTGTCTCGAGGGTTCATAAGATAAGGGGACAAAAGTCCAACATTTCGACTTGCAAAGTGGTGAAAGGAGAGAAGAGCTAGTGGGAAGCCTAGCCAGTGGTCATGCGGGGAGGGCACTGACAACAGGGAGCTATACCCGTATTGACATTTCAGGTATCGTGAGTCTGGGAAGGAAGAGTCGAGAGTCTCGACTCACGAACTCGCGAGTGGCGAGTTTTGACAAGCGCCTTTCATTTTAGGCCTTGGTCATAGCCAGTGGTCATAGGAAGAAGGGGGAGCTTGCACCTAGTGCCGTTCACGCTAGGGAAGCTTTCGGAAGGACCTGTGGATCAAAAGAAAGAAGATTAAATAATGGAATTGAAAGAGCCGATCCGACTCAAAGGGAAACAAAGAACGATCCTGTAAGTGGATCCTCGACTTGAGGGCCGAGTGGGTCTGCACCATCTGGTATCAGAGCCTGATTCTTGTTTGTATATTTCAGGCAGGAAAAGTGAGAAGGAATTTCATCCATGCCGCCGAGAAGAAGAGACAGGAAAACACCCAATCCGCCAGAGGAAAGGGAAATGCTAGAAGGAAGGGGCAGGCATGTGCAGAATCTAGAAGTGGAAAGAGATCTACATGACATTCGCACCAAAATCGTGGATGTGGAAATAAAACAAAGGCGCACAACTGATATTGGAGATGTCAGTGATTCTGAAAGTGAAGATGACGCTAGACATGAAGAAGAAGAAATTGCAGCAGAAGATGCGGCAAATGAATGCTTGATTAGAGCTGTTGTAAGAATGAGTGAAAGAGCCAAAATGGACATTCTAGTTTATGAGGGAAAATTGGATGTTGAAGAGCTTCTAGACTGGATTAGAGCTCTGGACACCTATTTTGACTATGAAGATGTCGAAGAAGACAAGAAGGTTAAACATTCTATCACGATACTTAAAGGACATGCAACATTGTGGTGGGATGAATTGCAAGTTGACAGATGTTGCCAAGGTAGGAAGAAAATCAAGAGTTGGGATAGAATTATTGCAAAGATGAAAGATAAATTCATTCCCAGAGATTAGCAAATTACTCTATTTCGAAGGATATATAATTTGAGACAAAAGCTGATGACAGTGAAGGAGTACACTGAAGAGTTCTACAGGTTGAACATCAGAGCAGGTCATCATGAAAGTAATGATGAAAAGGTTTCCAAGTATATGAATGGCCCGAGATAACAAATTTAGGATGATATGAGCATGATGACCATCCGAACGGTGGAAAATTCTTATCAAATGGCTCTAAAGGTAGAAGAGAAGCTGAGCTGAAAACAAGGTCAAAGAGGCCGAGGCAGAAGTCAATCCAGGGGAAAATCAGTCATCCAAGATAGAAATCAAAAGCCTAAGGAAGAATGGAAGAAACCTCAGATTGAGAGAGGTGGAAGCTCACAGAAAGGGAAATATGCTAGACAGAGAAGGTATTATATTGATCAGAGAGGAGAGTATGTTGATGGAAACATTTTTCCTCGTACCAGAGGTAGAGGAAGAGTAAGAGGTGGAGTAGTGAAATGATTCACATGTGGAAAGGTTGGACATAAGTCTTATGAATGTCCAGACAAGAGAAAGAGGAAGGAGAGACTCACATTACCGAAGCACAGAGGTAGAATGTTGAGGCAGAGGATGTTGAAGGCAGAAGATCGTTGATGATGCGAAAATATCTTTTGACACCAGAAAAGGAGGTGGAGAGTTCAGTCCAAAGAAACAGACTTTTTTGGACTGCGTGCAAAACCAAAGACTGGAAATGTAAAGTTATTGTAGACAGTGGTAGCATGGATAATCTTGTTTCAATAGAGATGGTAGAAAAACTAGAGCTGGATACGATTGATCATCTGAGCCCATACAGAGTTTCATGTTTACAAAAAGGACATAAGGTAAATGTCACTAAACAATGTTTAGTTGAATTTAAAATAGGAGGGTATAAAGATGAAATACTCTATGATGTCATTCCCATGGATACTTTTCATCTATTGTTGGGTAGACCATGGAAATATGACAGAAATTTGATTCATGATGGGAGGAAGAACACATACACCCTAGAGAAGAATGGGAGAACTCACATGTTGCTTCCAATCAAAGATAAGGAGGTGAAACCTGAAGTAAGCAACAATTTACTTCTCATGAATGGGAAGGAACTTCTTACAGAGGTTAAGAAGAAGGAGGAACTGCAATTCATTATGGTTAAGAAGCCAAAGATTGTTTTAACCAACACAAGGGTAGATGATTTACCAGAAGAGGTTCAAGAACTTCTAGAAGAGTTCGTTGACATAGTAGTGGATGAACTACCTCATTCTTTGCCACCGATTAGAAGTACAAATCATCAAATTAATCTCATACCTGGAGCTAGTTTGCCAAACAAAGCAGCATACAGATTGATGCCGAAGGAGAATGAAGAGATCAAAAGACAAGTCTAGGATTTGTTGGACAAAGGTTTGGTCAGAGAAAGCTTGAGTCCGTGTGTTGTTCCGATAGTACTCAGTCCAAAGAAAGACAAAGGCTGGAGGATGTGTACTGACTCAAGAGAAATTAACAATATAACCATCATGTACATATTTCCATTGCCAAGGATGGATGATTTGATGGATTGCTTGAGTGGGGCCAATTTTTTTTCAAAGATTGATTTGAAAAGTGGATATCACGAGATTCATATGAGAGAAGGCGATGAATGGAAAACAACCTTCAAGACTAATGAAGGGTTGTATGAATGGCTTGCTATGTCGTTTGTCTTAACGAATGCTCCAAGTAACTTCATGAGATTGATGAATGAAGTCCTGAAGGATTTCATCAGAAAATTTCTCATTGTGTATCTTGATGACATACTGATTTTCAGTAAAACAAAGACAGAGCATCTGAAACATTTGGCTATAGTGATGAAGAGGTTACAGCAAGAGAAGCTGTTGATAAACATGAAGAAGTCCTCATTCATGAAGACAGAGATCATTTATTTGGGTTTTGTTATTTCTGTAGATAATTTGAGGATGGATCTAGATAAGGTGGAGGTGATTAAGAATTGGCCGTCACCAAAGAATATCTTTGAAGTTCGAAGTTTTCACAGATTGGCTAGTTTCTACCGAAAATTCATCAGGAATTTCAATGCAATTAGTGCAATGATGATGGACATAGTGAAGAAGAGACACAAGTCTTTCCACTGGACAAAAGAGGTTGAGAAAAGTTTTAATTTGTTGAAAAGGAAAATTACGGAACAACCAATTCTGGTGTTGCCTGATTTCCAAAAGACATTTCAACTAAAATGTGATGCAAGTGGATTTGCAATAGGGGAAGTCTTGAGTCAAGAAGATAGGCTGATAGCATATTTAAGTGAGAAGCTGAATGAAGCCAATATAAAATACTCCACATATGATAAGGAATTCTATGCTATTATTCCGGCATTGAAAAAATGGAGAAATTACTTAATCCCGAAGGAGTTTGTCTTATACAGTGACAATCATGCATTGCAATTTGTGACTCAACAAGAGAAGTTGAATCAAATACATGCTAAATGGGTTGAATATATGCAAAATTTCACTTTTGTGATTAAACATATTTATGGAACTGTTAACAAAGTTGTTGATGCTTTGAGCAGGAAATGTTTGCTATTGCAGGAGTTCAGAGTCAAAACATTGGGTTTTGATGATCTCAGGGACATGTACAGAGATGATCTAAGTTTTAAAGAGGCATATGAAGCAGTTGAGAATCCAATTCTCAGGGATAGAAGCCAATGGGAAGAATACATGATCCAGGAAGGATTACTATTTAAAGGTAATCAACTTTGTATTCCAAAATGTTCCATGAGGGAGAATTTGTTGAAGGAGAAACATAGTGGAGGATTGGTCGGACATTTTGGTCATGAAAAGACATTTGAAAAGTTGAATGAGTCATATTTTTGGCTAGGAATGCGAGCAGATATCAACAGATTCGTGGACAGATGTAGAATTTGTCAACATTCAAAACTAAAGAGGCAGAATGCAAGTTTTTATCAACCATTACCCATACCTGAGAGGTTGTGGGATGCAGTCAGCATGGAATTCATATTGGGGTTACCAAGAACACAAATAGGGTTTGACTCAATCTTTGTGGTAGTGGATAGATTTTCCAAAATGGAACATTTCATTCCATGTCAGAAAATCAGTGATGCAACTCACATTGCGAACCTATTTTTCAAAGAAGTCATTCGACTTCACAGCTTACCAAGGAGCATAGTTTCAGATCGATACACTAAGTTTGTAGGATACTTCTGGAGAACCTTATGGAAGAAGCTGGGAAAAAACTTGTCATTTAGTTCATCTTATCATCCTCAGATGGATGAACAGACAGAATTCATGAACAGGAGTATGATGCAGGAGCATCGCAAGGGAGTGCAAACATAGCCAGTAGCAAGACAACGCAAAGATAAGAGACAGTTGGAAAAGCACCGAGCACATTTTTTGAAAATGTTTTGAAATATTAATGAAGTCATTAAGTGGATGCATGCTTGTATTATTGTAAAAGGACCTTGAGCTATCTGCTCTTGTCCATAGTAGATAGGAGCCTTTATGTGTCATGAATGTAGGTAGATAGAATTTGATTCTAGATTAGACAGTTTTTTAGCGCAAGAGCAAAATGGGATATAGACACCCTCATTGTATAGTTGTATTAGGAGGATTGTCAAGATAGAAAGGAGAAGAGAAGAAGCAGAGAGCTGTGTAGAAGAATTCCATGTACAGAAGTTCTGGATTAATACAAGAAAATCCTTCATTCAGACTCATGGTTCTCATATATTTTCTATGTATGCATTGTTGAATGTTATGCTCATGAATGTTTTATTCTCCCTGTCATTCATTTGATGTTTATGCCGTGTGTGTATGATTTCTTGTTAAATGTTTGAAATCTAGGAGGGAGAGTAAGGAATGAGTTTCAATTGTTTCTCTTCCCGAGTGAGTAAAATTCCTGCAAGGAGTGCTGTGGAGTTTGTCTGCAAGGAGTACGTTGACATAAGTCAGAGTTCATCTTTGAAAGCTCAGGAGGGATAACAATTTTTCTCATTCTCACAAAAGTGCAAGTTGAGCATAGGAGCCATGCAATGTGTGTGCAGACCGAGTAAAGTCTCAAAGTTTGTGAACCTGAGAAATTGTTGAAGGACTATTGTTGCAGGGAGTCCGCAGAGTCGAAGGACTTCAGTTCTTTGAAGTAATTGAAGGATTCATTGTAAGGAGTGTGTGCGGGAGTCATCTTTACGACTCAGAGTTGGAGAAAGCTCAGGAAGGATAGGGTCCTCATAGTTGTCGAAGAAAAGCACAGAAGGTTGGTGCCTTGAGGCATTGAAAGGAGGCGTAGCAAGTTTGCATTGCAGGCGGGTAAGTTCTGTGGAGAAATGCTTGGTTAAATTCGCAGGAATTGTCCAGGAAGAAACGAACGGTCAGAATTCTTTGAGAAGAATTCACGAAGTCACAAGATCCATTAGATCTTGTAGAGAAGTAGGAATGTTGCGGCAATCTTTCCTCAAGCATAAGCTCAGAAGAAATCAGGGCCATAGGATCCAAGTCATCCAAGGCCATTGGATCACTCACGAAATCTCATTTCGGGGGTTCGTGAGTTAGAGAACTGAAAGCCTAGTAGCGAGATGTGTAAAGCTGTGAGTAGAGAAGTGGTGAGTGGATCAGATCCATCCATCGGGGGAGGAAAGGTGGCAGAGATCTAGATATCTTGCGAACTCGGAGGTTCATGAGGTGAGAGCCCAAAGGTTTGGTACTCTAGGTCGTGAAAGGCAAAGTTCCAAGAGGGAGAGAAGTTCCGTTGTGGGACTGTGTGGACAACATGTCAAAATTTGACGATTTGGCACTTAGGCACATTGGAGGTTTCGGTCTCGGCAGTTGAAGAGTTGAGAGATTAGAAGGAGAAGTCGTGAGGTCATGAGCTATGATAAGGAGTATTGAGGAGTTTGGGATCTCAACACTTCTAGTGTCGTGATACAAAGGAGACAGCACTTCGGGGAGCGAAGTGGAAAAGTGTGAAGTGGAGCATAAGGAACATGTGGTAGAATCGCAAGGTGGGCTCATGGAATAGACAGGCGGACACGCGTTGTTCATTGAAGAGAGTCAACACCCCGTTGACTTATCGTGTCTCAAGGGTTCATAAGATAAGGGGATGGAAGTCCAACCTTTCGACTTGCGAAGTGGCGAAAGGCGAGAAGCACTAGTGGGAAGCCTAGCCGATGGTCACACGTGGAGGGCACTGACAGCAGGGAGCTATACCCGTATTGGCATTTCAGGTATCGTGAGTCTGGGAAGGAAGAATTGAGAGTCTCGACTCATGAACGCCCAAGTGGTGAGCTGTGAAAAGTGCCTTTCAGTTTAGGCCTTGGTCATAGCCGGTGGTCACGTAGAGAAGGGGGAGCTTGCACCTAGTGCCATTCGCACCAGGGAAGCTTCTGAAAGGACCTGTGGATCAAAAGAAAGAAGTTTCAAGAAGGGAATTGAAAGAGTCGATCCGGATCAAAGGGAAATGAAGAATGATCCCGTAAGAAAATCCTCAACCTGAGGGCGAAGTGGGTCTACACCAAAACTCCAAAGTAGTCCCATTATGGTGAAATCCCTCATGGGAAGACGCTTTGTGGATTGAGTTATCCTAGAAGAATGGTTGGACGACCCATGCTTGTATTTGGAATAATGAGATGTAGATAAAGGAAATTGTTGGTGAAACTATCCTATATGTATAGTTCTTGTCATTTTATTTCTGGTGGTATGTAGAACGTCACATAACTCCTCACGGTTAGAGAGTTATGGCCATGACAAGTTGGAGACCCCGGGTTCGGGTAATGGACCCAAGTTTGTTTGATGGGTAACGGTATGAGTTATGATATATTTTTAGACAATATTATTCTATATGAATATTACATGTCAAGCCATTTTTGGTAGTATGTGGAACGTCACATAACTCCTCACGGTTTGAGAGTTATGGCCTTACGAAGTTGGAGGACCCTCGCATGTCATCTAGAAGCCCCAAAAGTTCAAAGTAGTCAAAGTGATTTAAGGGATTTTAAAATGTAAATAATAAAGGGAAGTGATGAGTGTACTATAATTCATAGTGAATACAAAATAAATTGTTTAAATAATAAATTTAATGGAGAAATTAGAAGTGGGTTAACCCTAAAATAAGGAAAGTGGGGCCAAGTGACCTAGAAGATGTTTTTAAGGAAGTTGCTTTGAGAATATAAATAAGAGGCAAGGCTCTCTCATTTTAATCACACTTGAGAATATTGAATATATATATGTTTCTGATGTAACCAAGGATATCTAAGCCGAAATTCTGAGGAAAGGTGAAGAAACGAAGGCCGGAATGCAAGGAAGGATAAATTATTTTGATGGTTCTTTCTAAGGTATGTTATTTACAGGTCATCTCACCATTTTCGCTATAGATTTTTTTCTATAATGATTCAGACTATGAAATTTCTATTCCATTGATAAAACATACCCAAGTAATTGTGGTAAAATTTTCAGCTTGTGGGTCGTTGTATTTTGGGAGTTACACTTCATGGAAAATAGGGTTTGTGGCTAGTCCTAAAACTAGTCAAAAATAGGTGTTTCGGGTAAAAATTTCATAACGTATTCATAACAGATCCAAATTTAGTGACACCAAATGTGTCGGTTAGGGTACAATATGTATTATGTTTTGTAATAGTTTTATATAAATTCAATGAACATTTTGTCCAGGCTACACTCTACAAGATCGCTCTCTAGAATAAGCCATAATTCAACAAGGTATGCCAATTTTTCTATAACGCCTTTTCTGAGAGGTTCCAAGTAGTTCAACCTTGAGAAATTTCATAAAACACATTGAATAACATTTTTTATCAGTTTCAAATCTTTATTCATTACAGGTAGAAAGTTATGATTATTTCAAGTTGGGGTTGTTGACTAATCCAAAACTAGTCATGGTTGAGACAAACAGTAGATGAGTTGGCACATACATGAGGTGTATAGTTGATGATGTTGGTACATATTGATGAGTCATTGTTGATGATTATTTGAAACGTGATTGGTATATAATTGGTACATGGTTGGATGCACTTTTTTATGGTACAGGTTGATTACAGGTTGTTTGTCATAGGTTAGTGCATGGTTGATGCACTTGTTTATGTTGACAGATTGATATATGTTGAGGATTGTTGTCTCATATCATTTGGTGATGATAATGTAAGATGAGTCTTGCATATAGATATGGTTCTCTTGTAGAGTTTTACTCTATCTAGTTGTTTTTTGAAAAAACCTTGGATTGAAGTCCATAATAAAAAATAAAAATGTGCATACATCTTGTGTTCTTTGTGTTCCTTGTGGAGATGATTTGTTGATGATATGTTGTTGATATATGTTGCTGATATGTATTCACATATAACTTATTATAAATGAAAAAAATGAGTAATGAGAAAATTTTGAATGTTAATTAATAAGGTTTTTTGTAAGAGGGAAGTTTTGGGAAAAGGATCCCCACACTCCTTCACGCCCCCCTCTAAGTGTGGTAGGTGTGTCCAACACTATCACTCTATTTACCCTCTTTGTTTGTCCATTAGACTCAGGATGGTAAGTTGTACTAAATTTCAAATTCGTCCCAAATCCTTTGAACAATCCTTTCCAAAAATTTGAGGTGAATTTCGGGTCTCTGTCAGACACAATCGTTTTAGGAATTTCGTGCAATCGTGCCACTTCCTTCATGAAAATATCAGCGACATCTATTGCCTTGTGAGTAGTTTTTAGTGGAATAAAATTGGAAGATTTTGTAATATTTTCCACCAACACCATAATCAAATCATGTAGCTTGCCTATTCTAGGAAATCTCGTAATAAAATCCATTGTCTCCATTTCCCACTTCCATTCAGGAATGGAAAAAGGTTGCAGCAATCATGTTGGGTGCCTATGTTTTTCTTTAACTCTCTGGCATTCCATACATCTTGCGATGTATTCTGCTATCTCTCTTCATGCTTGACCAAAAGTATTGGCTCTTGACCATTGCTACAGTTTTTTGATATCCAGGGTGCCCTGCATAAGGAACATTATGCAACTCATGCAAAATTATATGTTTCAAGTCCTGGCATTTGGTACAAAAATTATGTTCTTGTGCAGTAGTATTCCATCTACTCCCAACTTATAAATATTCATATTTTGTGGTGTCTTACCTTGCTGTGATTTTTCTATCAATTCTTTGTATTGCAGGTCTATATTTGTAGCCTCTAGAATTTTTCTTTTAACATCAGTCTGATACATGATGATGGTTGTAGCACGTAGTTCATGCACCCTGTTGCTGAGTGCATCAGACACTTTATTTTATTTCCCTTTGATATGCTTTATATCAAATCTATTGTTAAGAACCAAACATCAATATAGCATAGAAAAACATCAGGAAAAGTACTCAAGCCTTGAAAAAGAGATAATTTCAGATAATAAGCCTCTTCAAGGGGGAAACCTCCTTTTACCCCACTTAAATGTTCAAGTACAAGATGATTC
>JASDQU010338276.1:0-11726 GCA_032191745.1 Picea mariana
CCATCTATGCCCCCTCCGGAATCCTGCCAAACCTTCGCTCTAATACCGCCTGTTCTCCCTCAACTTCTCGCCTGATCATGCCTCTCTTATTCATGCTCTTGTTACCTTTCATATTTCACCACTTTTCCTCCAGCATATCACATCCACTCACCATTTCTCTCACTCTCCATCCTACATGTCATCTCCCGCTTACAGGTACCTTCCTTTGTCTACCGCGTGCACTCTCCTCCACTCTTCCCCTCTCATCTCTCGCCACTTGTTTGCTTTTTCCATACACATCACCTCCCGCCTACACACACTCCTACCTACATTTCATATATCCCTATCACTTACACTCCTTCATATACTCATCCCATCTCCACTAGACACTTACCCCTGCGTCATCCTACATGTAAGCATTGTCCTCCTCCCAAAATTAATTTTGACCACATGTCTTCCAAGGAATATTATGTGCAAACTAGAAGTATTTTTGAGAAACAGAGAGAGGTTTTTCTCCATAACAGGATGAATAAAAATAACCTCTCTCATTTTTTTCACAGATATAAGGAATTGGGATATTCAAGAGCATCTTTGGGGCCTATTGTCAGGATTTATTTGATGCTTGTTTTACACATCTTTTTCAAACAAAAATCCCAGAAATATGGAGAGGAATTTCATAAAAAAGAGAGAGGTTTTTACTCAAAGCAGGTTGATATACAAAAACCTCCCCTGTATTTTACATAGCTATCTCATATTGTGAGATTCGAATACCCCTTTGGAGCCCATTTTGCAGAATTTTGGGGGCAAAGAGTCAAAAGGACAGATGGCAAGAAAATCGGATTCAATGTCATAGATCATCCATAGATCCCATCAAAAAAGTGCCATATCTCTGAATGAATCTCAAAAAAACTCTATGATTTTAATCTGAAATATAATTAGTTCAGATTTTCCTGAATTCGATCTTGGTCATTGATGACAAGATCATTGTAAATAAGTTTATAAATACTTCCCACTTCAAAATATGAAGGGTTGGTCAGTTGGGACCTATAAGTAGGATATGATCCATATTATAAAGTAGTCCATAAAGACCATTTGATTCATATTTCCAGTAATATAGTGTGACCATTGCAGGATTCTTGTGACATATTACATTGGTGAAGTGTATCTTTTCTCTGTAATTTTTTTCTTTTTGTTATCACAATTACTTCCTACCTTCTAAATTGTTCTGAGAAGATTAGAAGAAGAATTTGTTTTAATGAACACTTTGTCTCTGGCTTGGAATAATTTATGTGTTTTCCACTGAATATTGAATTCATAATTCATAATTGCTTTGGTTTTTATTGGACTGCTATACCAAATTCCATACATTTAATTTTTGAGGATCTAGTGAATTTCCCTACCCTACCCTACAATATTAGCCTATCAAACCTGTATTTTGATCATCTTTGAACTGTGAATCCATTTTCCCAATGGCCCATTTTCCCCTGTTCCAACCAAACAATTGAAAACAAAGAAACAACCTTGTACTTTCTAACTAGCCTAACATTATAATCCAAACAAAGATAAATCATATAGAGAGATCCCTCTCTGATTCTAGGAGGGATAGATCATTGACTCCAAAGTGGGTTTTTAGTTACCTCTGCCCATTTATTCTTCACCCTGAGAAATTATTGAGTGTTAACATAGAACAAGACTTCATCGAAACACTTGCATCATATTCAACAGGTTTTGCACACCCTGCGGTAGCACGAACTATATGAAAACTTAGAAAAACGTTCCTTTGGAATGTATATGGTCCATTACTTAGGCTACATCATTGATAAACATGGTGTGCATGTGAATCCAACCAATATCCAGGTCATCCATGACTGGCCAGCCCCAACCACACTCACCGGACTTCAAAGCTTCTTGGGCCTCACCAATTTCTATCACATGGGCCCTCAGCCAAGTAACCAGGGTTGGAAGTAAAGAAAAATTTGTTTGGGGAATATCCCAACAACAATATTTCGATGAATTGAAGAATCATTTGTGCTCATCCCTAGTACTTTCATTATCAAACCTGCAACATCCCTTGGATATTGAGACATATGCTTTTGTGGGCATCTTTCTCACTCAACACGGCCACACTATGGCATATCATAGTGAGACACTATCAGATGTTTTTCATAAGTACCCTACTTAAGACAAATAAATGTACTCTTTTGTGCAAGCCTGCCACCAGTGGAGACATTACATTCCTGGGAAGGAGACATTCATCCACACTGATCACAAGCCACTACAATTCATGTAGACCTAATAAAAAATGCAGAATGACCACCATCATAAGTGGTCCACATACTTACATCAGTTCCACCTCAACATCAAGTATAAAACAAGAAATACCAAACAAGTTGTTGATTTCCTCAGCTAACCTCCAGTCACGACAATCACCATGGTGCTAGACTCTTGCAGCCACGAGACCTCTGGATGGCCCCACCTCTACGAGATAGACCCTGACTTCTGCACCACCTACCAAATGTTAGGAGCCAACTCAGTGGTCACTAATTTCCATCTTCAAGATGGGTTGTTGTTTCGTCTGGGCCATCTCTGTGTTCCATCAAGTGAGCGCACAAAGATGATTTGGGAATATCACTACAGTCAGGTGGCAGGACACTTTGGTGTTGAAAAGATAGTGGAAGTGTTTCAGAAACATTTCTATTGGCCAAAACTTCGACAAGATGTCAGAAAGTATATCAGTTCCTACACCACCTACACTATTTCCAAATCGACCACTAAGAATCAGGGCCTGTACACCCCTCTTCCTACTCCTGACAATTCATGGAAATCCATATCAATGAACTGCATGTTAGGCCTCCCATCCAGAAAGAGGGGAAATAACTGTGTTTTTGTGGTTGTTGATCGTTTTTCCAAGATGTTGATTCTAGCTGCCTGCCAAAAGAACATCACAGCAGAAGCCACTGCCAAGCTCTTCTTTGAACAAGTATGGCTACAATTTGGGATCCCACAAACCATTATCTCAGACTGTAATAGTTGGTTCCTCAACACATTCTGGTCGAGCCTCTGCTCACTACTAGATACCAAGCTCACCATATCAACTACCTTCCACCCCTAGAAAGATGGCCAAACTGAGGTCGTCAATTAGATGATCGTACATTTCCTGCACATGTACAATTCAAAAAAAAACCACACATGGGATGAGAGTCTTCCCTATGTCCAACATAGCTACAACTGAGCCTTGCGTAGCTCGACTAGACACAACCCATTTTAGGTGGGGTTGGGATTCCAACCATTGGGCCCCATGTATGTTGCACTACCCCTGACGACCAACTCGACTGAATCATCCCCTATTCAACTAGAAGCTAAAAAAGCCACCTGGTTCATTGAGAAGATCCAACACATCCTCCAATAGGTTTAGGATATTCTACAGAAGTCTAATTCCATGTACAAGCACCACCATGATCAACATTGGGTGCCACATAAATTTTAGGTTGGAGACAGAGTTTGGCTGCACTTGCAAAAATAATGCCTTAAAGGGCCCCATTGGAAGATATGCTCACTCCATTATGGGTCATACACCATCACCAAGGTTGTGGGTAATAGTGCTTTTGAGATCAACATTCACCCTTTCCTTTTCCTACACCCAGTCTTCAATGTGGCTCTCCTTTGACCATATTTCCCACCATTATTGGACACCTCGGAGATAGCAGACTAGTTGACACCAACATAGATCAAACCTAACTACATGCAACAAACATCCAATGATCATATTTTGGACACACAGATCAAGGGCACTCGACAACAGAGGATTCATCTTTATCGAGTCGTCAAAGCAGGGCAACTCCTGCACCAAGGCAAGTGGCTCACTCAGGGCCAAATTCAGCAAAATTTTCCTCATTTGATGGGGGAAATCAATGCAATGGAGGCCATTGCTTCCTAATGATGTATAATTTATCTAGGTGGATATCGTTGGCCACCCACCTATTCCATTGACTCAAAAAATAGTTTTCCACCTTGGTAGCTTTTCGACAGTTTTTCGGGTTCCAAAATTTCAGGGCCATTTTGAGGCCCTAAATGACAGTTTTTTGGGGATTTGGGGCCCAGATGACTATTAAACTCTCTAAATTTGGCTAGTTGAAAATCTTTCTTCTCATTTATACCTTTCCAATGGTCTATCGTGCACCTAAAATGGAGATCGTATGCAAACGTTACGACCCCGGGAAGTTGATGTACTAACTTACCCAAACGGGGCCCACATGACTTTTGGTGCTTCATCTCCTAGGGGTAGTTTTTTGTATGTCTATGGTTTTTGACATTCTTTTTTATTGTAAAAATTCCTTCAAATCCTCATTGTAATCATCTTCTTGTGAATGAGCACAATCATCGCATCTCTTCTCAGAGATAAACCGCTACCATTCCAGCAAGATTGTTTTTCTGCTACATTTTACAATTTCATCTTATTTCCTTATTAAATAGAATTATTTTGTGTTAAATTTCCCTTCCCTTTATTTTTGCATTGTCCTTAGTGCACAACACCCTATTGGTGTAATTTCATTTTACAATTATGACTCCCCAATTATTCATCAACACATAGGCTCTCTAGCCCAAAATCATATAGATATTCTAGCCTAAACAAAATTACATAGGTACTTTGGCCCCAATACCACAAATATATAGGCACTCTAGCCCCCCAAAACCATAAATACATAGGTGTTCTCACCTTAAACCATAGATACAAAGGCAGCTTGGCCCAAAACATATATATGAAGCATTGGCATTCTCCTACATCTATCCCAATTTCCATCATCTCCTTCCTCTTGAACTACCCAACCAAGGAATGTACCATTTGTTTATTAGGGATAATCCAAGGAATGTACCATTTTTTTATCAGGGTTGACCCAAGGAATGTGCCCCCTTCAATATCTTCAATCCATCAAGCTGGACCATTCATTTATCAGGATCTCTGTAGCCCTAGTCACTGGGAATCTCACTACTATGATCTCAATGGATTAACTAACAGGAATAATTACCATGAAATAACCAACAACAACCTTCCTGCTATAGTGAAACTCACACGAGAGTACACTTTTTATGCTTGAAAACCTAGTTCTTCAACAATGCAACTCACACAAGAGTTCACTCTTCAAGCCTTACAACTTGGTTCTTTTGTTGTACTCACCCTCTAGGCTCAAGCATCCCTCTCACTCTTATACAGTTCCTCGTGCGATCCAACATATTCCAAGGTGTTATCATGCAAATGAATGCCAAATTTATACTAGACTTCTACTAACAATCTATAACCAGTGGAAATCATCCCATCTACATCATGTGCATATAGTCAATTTGAGACATCATCATACAATTATAAAATTTCAAATATGTTTTACATGGAAAAATAGAATTTCCTAAACATGATTTTTATGCTCATAGTTGTGTGTCTATTGTAGCAATAAATATCAATCTTCCTTATGGGATTGCATCCCTTCCACATCCAAGACCATTTCCCCTGCAATTTTCTTAATTTCCACACAACCAAAAAAACTGTTAGCATATCATAACAATTTTCCATTATTAATTTATCAAATATGTTTATATAGGACAATAAATATTCCCACACATGAGATTTTTTGTCATTATGTTTGTCTCTTGAAACTATGTACATTATTCTTCCTTATGGTCATCCATCATTTCCATATCTAAGACCACTCTACCTTCAATTTCCTCAACTTTCTTGTAGCCAAACACGATTGTTAACACTCATGGACATTTTCAGTAATTCATGAAATGGTCTCAGAATCGTAATTTATGATCCATTCAATTATTTCCAACAAATTTTCACATTAAAAATGGAATTCAACCATTCATCATGTTATCTAGAATGAAACTATCATTCATTGTACATGTATTATCAACACACCCAACTTTTCATAATGAAATCAAACTTTACTAATAAATAAAACCAATGTGCCAATAATCATGTCCACTTCTACGCAATGCATCCTTGCATTGACTCTATAATACCATATGTTCATGTCATGTATTCCACCATGTGTGTTGGAATATCCAAAATCTCCCCCATAACCCATCTGATCATTTGAATACCTTCCTCTTCAAACCATACACAACACTAGGAACATCATCCCTTAGTGTAATTCATTGTAGGAAAAAATATTGCAGTCCAAACATCGGTTATGGAGGGGAAAACCATTATGCACTTGGTTTTCACTATAGCCTTTCCATATCTAATATCATCATGGCCTCACACACGACCATATCTAATGGAATTCATTTCTACAACAAGAGTAATGTCTCATGACTTAACTTGGTTATGATCTCATAACCAACATAACACAATATGCAATTAAATTTCCCATAAATACATTCAAGAAAAAAATAACATTGGCATACTCAAGGCCTTCTTCCTTTACATCAACTCAAATATTGAGATTTTACTAAGGTAATTCTTACCTCAATTCCCTTCATCATTCATACATCATAACAACCCCAAATGCATACCTGCATGGCTATCATCAATTTACTTGATGCCACCTGATCAAGCGATACTTTGTAGAAGCTCGCATGATCCCTTCTCCAACCTCTTTATCAACATTCCCACCATCCTCATTTTGTGAATATGGATGCATACCATAAGAAACAATATGGTCATGCTACAATCATGTTTTTTGGATACACAATCCATAATTAGTTTTATTCAAATGGCATAGCATGATTATGTCATATATATATAAGAAAAATACTCTTAGTCTATACTCATGCCACCAACATGTTCAGGCATGTCCACATGCACAAATTCACATGCACCAAGAATTTGATCTTTCATGCCTATTTTACGCACATGCATTATATATTTATTGTATGCATCATGCACCAATTCTATCATGCACTCAAATGCATATATATTTCATATTTAATTAATTATTTAGTTTTGTTGTTGTAGATGTTTGTCCTTGAATTTATTTAGAAGCTTGTTGTCCTATGCACTTCCATTTTGTTCAATTGTGCACCACGAGCCCCTATTCTAAACCTACTAGCCAAGCCCCACTTGGCCATTCTGCATTTTGAATCACTAGATCCACTAGTGTTTTCATCTCGCAATTGATTTCCTTATGTAGATAAAACTTGTCCCAACATATCTTGAATCACTATATCCACTAGTGTTTCCATCTCACAACTACTTTCCTTATGTAGAGAAAACTTTTCCCAACATATTTTGGATATAATTATCAATATCCATAGTGTTGTAACATTCACTATTCCAACTAAATATTAGCACTATAACTTATTCAACCATTCCCCATTTTCTTGAACAAACCAGTCTTGAAATATTAGTATCATTGATTGGTATTTTAAAATTATGAAATATTTCTTTTATGTCATATTTCTAATACTCTTTTCCATCCATGGCTTTGATCAATTTTAAATACATATCTTCACTTCATTGAGTGATTCATTGTGAAATGTTGCTTGGCCACTCAATACTACTATGCTCCAAATGGAAATACTACACCCTCCATTAGCACTTGTACCCTGATTTTTCTACACACTATGATAATAGAGAAAAATTTACTTCTTTGGGTACCTTTAAAGGGATGTAATTAGATATGATCTACATGAGTCACACCTTATCTAATGACATCCCCTTTTCCTTCTCTTGCAACAATATTTGTATCCCTCACTATATTTCCACCTAAGGCTACGGAGTCCTCCTTAACTTATTGTGCATGAGATAACACCCTTCACCTATTGGATTCATGCTATATGTTATAATCTCGATTTATTTTTCCTTTGCAAACCATTCAGACTCTATAGAATCTAAATACTAATATTCCCCGCTCTTCCTTAGACCTTTGTTAGCCTTGCATCACCTGCTCTATAACCCATCACTTCCGTCTACATCTCTTTGATGATTCATCCAATTGTACAAGATTTAATCACTTCCCTATCCACTGGAACCTAGAATTAATTTAGAACAGACCCACACAATGATCAATTGTGGAATCTTATCCTCTTTCTAGAAATCCTTTCACACAACACTCTTTGCTTGAGTGTTTCTCTACTAATTATGAATTCCCTACTAACAAGATCATCCACCTCTTTCCCTATGCATAGGAACTATCATGGGTTCAATACTCTTCCTTAGACAAAAATTCCCTTTTTTACTCACCTCTATCATCTGGCAAAGTTTATCCAAACTTTGACATTATTTGGAAAAATATTCACATTGAGTAGTTACAGAATTCATGGAGTCCAATTCCACTTTTTCCTAAACTTTATGGAGAAACCCAATGATCTCATGGAGAACTTAGGATTTCTATCATGTTTTGTTTGGGATTACCTTTCCAATGATAATACTCCTTCAATATGATAGATGATTCAAAATTTATGGCCTCCTGAAATTCCATTCTACTCAATGGTGTCCTTCAAGTTCACAAAAACCCTTTCTTCTAATTCCTTGAGAATCCCCAAGCTCAAATATAAATTTTGAGTGGATAAACGGATTCTTCTATCCAATATTTTTTTGATGACTAATTTCTTGCTCAATTCGGAGTACTGCGTAGAAAGTTATAAGAAATTGGATATTGTCAATTTAACTCTTGTGTACACCTTTCTCCCTGGTGTAAATAATCTCAAGCACCAAATTTTGCCACTTACAAAGGAGAATCTATTAGGAATCGAGAAAAAATTTCTGCATGACATAGATAAAATTACTAAAACTAAAATCAAAACAACTCTTGTATTGTCAAACTGATGCTTTAGTAAAAATCTGCAGTAATCTAGAAATGACAACTGTGCCCCTTTCGATTTTGTTCTATCTTAGCAATTTTATCCTCGTTCATGCTTCCCTACACCAATTCCTTTGGGATTTTGGAAGAATCTCATTTTTTTATGCCCATTACTACCTTATTATTGATCTTCCACAATTTCACTATTAACCAGGCTCCAAACTGTTAGTTATGACCTATAGAAGTTCTTACCATTTTACATTTTTATCCTTGTATGCTACATGTGGCTTATTTCTCTTCCTACACATTTTAACATACCAAAATTCCAAATATGGATTTATCATTTTGTTTTATGGTTCATAATCATTCAATAGACTACTCCCATGCCCCGAAAATACTTATGAGCTAGGGTTTATTCCCTTTGGAAGTAAATTGGTGCCGAAATTTTACCTTAATTGTTTCAATTGTAACTTTCTCATATGAGCTCCATTTTGCGAACATATTAGCTCATTGGAAATATCTCTCTAAGATATTTTACTTAATCTATAGAGATTGTATGTGGTGCCTATGGAACTTACAATGTCAAAAATTAGAGCTACTAAAAAAGTTGCTTAGGGCCTCAAAACAACTCTACAAGTTCACGACCTTCAAAAACCCAAAAAAATCCCATAAATTTGATTGTTTTACTATCATAACAACTCTTTAAATTTGAGCCGTTGATCTCAAAATCAGGTGAGATCTCATACAATTATCTGACTCTATCGACCATCATCCATCTACATTATCCTTTGGGTGTGCACAAAATTTTCCCAAAATTGTCAACCCAGTCGTCAACCATCAGCCCATTCCTTTAACAATTGATTTGTAACACCATGCTACACCAACTGACTCGACCATCAGATATTGGTCATCGGTGATTTTCATTGCTGAATGAAACTCCTCACTAATTCAGTCGATACCTGACCATCGAACCATCAGTTGTTGGTCATTTCTCTGGGAAGCCACTTGTAACACATCATTAAATTGACCAACCTGACCATCAGTCCATTGGTCGTCGACAATCCTCGTTGACTAACAAAACACTTCTCAAGTTTTTTTGACCTGACCGTTGGCCATTGGCCACTTCTGGGCTAATGTGGAAACTATTGACATGTCATGACACGTGGATCATGGAACAACTTGACTTGTCATAATGAGGTGTCAATGTGGCTAACGTGGAATAATATGTGGATGTTGACATGGCATGAGACGTGGCATGACACATCATCACCCTCTTTCCTTCATCAACAATCAATTGTTTCTTTTAGATGACCCAAACACCTTACCAATTTAGTTGACACGCGACCATTATCCCATCGATCATTGGGGATTCCTATTTCTCGATCAAACACTTCACCAAATCAACGGACACCCAAATATCATCCCATCGGTCATTGGAAACTTCTCTTTCTCGATAAAAAAACTTTTATGAATCGGTTGACACCCGATTATCATCTCATTAGCCCATCAAAAATTTCCATTGGTGACTAAAACACTTTTCCAATTCGATCGACATGACCATTGATTGTCGACGAATTCTCTTGGCCAACTCCAACACAGAATTATTTTTAGTAATCTTTGATTAATTCGAACCATCGACCTACCATTCAAAAATGATCCCGATTGTTGGTCTATCAAAATTCGTCCAATTCTATCGATGCCCGACTATCATCCATCAATCGCCATAGACCTATTTTGGTTGATCCCAACTCTTTGCTAATCTCATCGATCCGACCATCGGTCATCAACCAATTATGTTAGTGAACTTCAAAATTTAGATATTTTTAATCAAATCCTAAGTCAATTTGGACCCTCGATCTCCCATCTAAGATGATATTGATAGTTGATTGGCTCCAACTCCCAAAAAATCGAAATTAATCTAGACCTTTTATCTTTTCCATTTCCCAAACCTCGAAAAATAAATCCTGGTCGTTCATCTGCTCAACCTTCTCAACGGTTGAAACCTTATAAGTTTTAAAATTTATATCAATGGATCTAAGTCGTAACCATGATCTTGGTTGTGGATTCAATGAACTCTAGTTGGTGCTACAATGACCATTAAAACATGAATTTCGACCTGGTAGGTTGAATCTAGCTCTGCAATTATACAAATCAACTTCATTAGACCTCTAGAATAGTTCAAAATCATTTAAGCTCAATTTTTCCCACAAATTTGGGGATTTCTCTTTAATCTTTCATTGTTTTTCCCCAAATTCATCACAAACAAAACTATAATAGTGAATTTGTCAAAATTTACACTAAGTCTTGGCCCATATAAGCCTAGTGTTTGATCTAGAAGCTCTAATACAACTTTGCAACATACCTGGTCTCCATCTAAGAAACATTACGTGCGGAAATTCATTAAATCATTAAGATTTAATGCTAATCAATTTACTATAGCTTACTAGCTATAGATCACACACATATTTAACTATTTGACTGAAACTATAGTTCTAAATGCATCTCACAACATATATTAAAAAATGAATTCAATTGTTCAAGCAAACAACAAATAAAGAACATTCATATAAACTATTTACAAAGTGTAATAAAATAAGAATAACACATAAACACTTATTTGTTAATAATCAACCAACTAGATGCATGAACTAAAAATTCCATTGACTTGATTTACAACTAATTCAATGTGAATTAACTTAACTCAATTATAAATCTCAATGAACAAGCTAAAAGGGATGAATTGAAGAAAATGAACAACAATAACAAAGACAAAACACACAAGTTGATAACGAAGTTCATCCCTCCTAGGATATGTCTTTAGGTTTGCTTGCAATGAGTGACCGATCCATTAAAAGATGAAAAAACTCTTGATTACATCAAAATGGTCTCCAACCTGCAACAAAACTATCTTTGGCCTCTTTAGGAAGGTAGCAACACTGTTGGGAACAAATTCACTAGCTTATTCCCGCAATTAAAAAGGCTTTATGGCCTTTTTTCTCCAAAATC
>JASDQU010338277.1:0-10529 GCA_032191745.1 Picea mariana
TTGATAGCCATTGTTGTAGGCGAATTCCACCAGTGGTAGGTAGTCTTCCCACTTCTTGGGTTGATGCATTACATGCATTCTTAGCATGTCTTCTAGTACTTGGTTCACTCTTTTGGTTTTTCCATCAGTTTGGGGATGATAGGCGGTGCTAAACAACAACTTGGTCTCTAAACCCACCATCAGTGATTTCCAAAATTTGGAAGTAAATTTCGTGTCTCTGTCAGACACGATCTCTTTTGGCATACCCTGTAGTCTGAATATCTCCTTCATAAATACCTGAGTGATGTCTATTGCCTTGCAAGTCGACTTGACGGGGATAAAATGAGTGGACTTGCTCAATTTATCCACCACTACCATGATGGCGTCATTCTGTTTGGTCAAAGTTGGTAATCCGGTGATGAAATCCATGGAGATGGTTTCCCATTTCCATTCCGAGATTGGTAGAGATTGTAATAATCTTGCTGGGTGTCGGTGTTCTGCTTTTACCTGTTGGCATTCTATGCATTTGGCTAGGTACTCAGCTATGTCTTTCTTCAATCTAGGCCAATAGAATTGTTTCTTGGTGGCCGTGATCATCTTCTAGTATCCTGGATGACCAGTATAGGGTCTTTTATGTAGTTCATCCAGTATGAACCTCTTCAAGTCATCACAATCTGGGATATACAATCTGCTTTGGTAAGTGAGCAGACCTCCTTCCATCATCTGGTAGCCTCCATAATTTATCCCTGTGGGTTCTTGTTGCAGGTACGAGGTCATGGTATGGAAGAATGTGTCTGTCTCTTGTGCATTTCTGACTCTTTCTTTGACATCCGTCTCGCAGGTACTCACCGCGGCCAGGTGAATTGTTTTCATGCTTCTACTAAGGGAATCTGCCACCCTATTTTCTTTTCCCTTAATGTGTTTTATTTCGAAATCAAACTCGCTAAGGAGGGCCATCCACCTAGCTTGTCTAGCATTGAGCTTTGGTTGGTCAAACAAATATCGCAATCCATAGTGATCTGTCATAAGTACAAATTTTCTTCCCAGGAAGTAATGCCTCCACATTTTCAAGGCGTGCACTATGGCAGCCAGCTCTAGATCATGGGTCACATAGTTGACTTCGTGCTCATTCAATTTTTGGGATTCATAGAAGACCACACTTCCTCCTTGCATAAGGAATCCTGTGATCCCTTCCTTACAGGTATCTATGCACATGAGGAAGTCAGCTTTGGGATCAGCGATCTTCAACACGGGTGCATGGGTCAGTAGATGTTTTAGGGTTTGAAATATTTCTTCACATTTTTGTGTCCATGTGAATTTTGTCCCCTTCTTTTGGAGAGAAGTGATTGGACAACCAATCTTGGAGAATTCTTTTATAAATCTCCTATAGTATCCTACTAATCCCATAAAGGATTTGATATCCAGGAAGAAATTGCAAGCTCAGGAGGAAGAGCACAACAGTCATAGATCATCTGCGGAGGAGAAAATCTGGACCGTCGAACCTACATCTAGACAGTAGGAGGAGAGTGCGTAGGAGATTAGATCTGAACCGTTAGATTTGAGCGTAGAGGACCGACAGGCGCTGGATCCAAAAGAAAGCGCACAAGGTTTAACCCTTGTGTAAGAAGGAGGATGGACTCGTCAAAGTCCCGAAATCATCGGGGCCGTCCATCGGAGAGGAAACATGGCAGATATCCACACAAGTCGGGAATCAGGAGTTGGACGACTAGAGGAGACTGCACTCCATACTCTGATACGTGAAATCCCAAAACCATGAAGAGAACCATTGTAACACCTTGTTTCCCCCAGTCTGTAAAAATAACTATACTGGCCAAGAACTATGGCAAACTCAAAGATGTAAATAATGTTATGAATATATGTTGCAGGACTGCTGAGAGGGGGATGTGCTGAAAAGAGACCACGATGGATGATGAAAGGTGGTGGAAGGCACCTGGAATGGTGGCGTTAACTTCCACCGAAACCAATACCGTATTTGGTCTTCACTGGCTCGATGATCAAGAGCGGCTCGCTGGCCCCGAAATGAATTACTCACCAGGTTGGTAGGTGAAGAGGCTCCTCCTGAGTTAATAAGGGATGGGGGTGAACCTCCCATCCGTGGATGCCTCAAACCTGACCACAGCGGGGAAGTTCGCGCCACACGCAACCTCGCCGGAAAAAGAAAAGGTAGGAAAGAGGTGTGGAAGGGGGCAGTCACGACAAAGATCGCAAGAGGGGAGAAATCGAAAGAACTCTAGAAAATATATAGAGTGATTGATGAGCAGAGAAGAAGGAGAGTAACCCTCATTCTCGACTTCTGACGAACAAAGACTCAGTCTCACAACATCGTGGTCTAAGATCAAAGGTGGCTAGTGGTAAATCCATTCGGAATCGTTGAGCCTACGGTTGGGTGGAAACGAGCACTCCTCTCAGCAGTTGCATCAAAACTGGTGTTTTTCTGATAAGTGTTATATCTCATATCTTGAAATTAATATTTTGACATGTATTCTCATGGTTTGTGCAATTATGAATGGTTTCAGTATAAGATTGTTTGTATGGTGTTTTGATCAGAAATGGTGGCTGCATGCTTATATTGGAAAGACCACCCATGGCTTACATAAATATAAACACACATATATATATATATATATATATATATATATATATATATATTGAATGGATTTAGCTTCCAAGTCTATTCTCAGGAAATTTATTCCCTTATTTGTCTCAAGTAATGCCTGGATAGATCTCCCCATAGGGACACCCTTTTTGAAAGTTTATCCAAGAATCTGCTGGAGGATTTTATGGCGTAAGTCTGAAAACCTTGCACGAGAGAGAATGGCCCTCTTAGACTTAGGACATTTCGGTGTTTCGACACCTAGGGTACCTAAGTGCGAGTTTCCTTGTACTCGCAAGTCCCAAAATCCTAATTCATGAAATCCCAAAATGACAGTGTGTGGATGGATTAGGAAATTTCAGTATCTACTGTGCCCTGTGACTTTGGGTCTCGTCTGCATTCTGGAACACTATCTCTCCTGAACTTTTCAACTTCTTATTCTCTAAGAAACTCGACCCTTCTACGTCGTCCTTAGAATATTTCTGGTGCTCCTCCTGGAACACTTCAGTGCTCAACCTCCTGAGATTTTCGAACTTGAATAGTTTGCTTCTTCTCACACTCCTTGCACTTTAACTGCTCAAACCTCTACAGGTCTTTTTCTCTTCTATCCCTTGAAGAGATGAAAGTGACCTCCTGGTACATTCCTACTCAATCACACTTTGTTGAGTTTACAGAGTATTCAGTAACTTTTTAAGTGTCTCTTCTGTAGACACTTCTTCCCTCAGAACTAGAAACAGAGTTCCTTTCATGCACTCTTTGCACTGGCTCGATGCCCACCTGGCAGAGCTTCACAAAATCCTCAACAATTTTATCTCTCTGTGCCTTCCCCTGCACAATACTTCCTCCATGGTGTTCAATAACCTTGAGTCTTCTCCCTTGAGTTTGTGATACCCCTGGTGTGCCCTCTTGGCACGTTCTCCTCTGATCCCGCATAATTCAGATGCGCACTCCTTGCACTGGCTACAAAAGCTCCGATGTTATGTTGTGCACTCCTTGCACGGCCTAAAGAACCAAACTGAAATCGAAAAACTTAGAAACATATAGTAAAACCTATCTATCACCTATATCTATAACATACAAATGAAATTCAAATGCATAAGCACACATAGACAGTCCACAGGTAGGAAAAACTACTTCGTATTAATTTCAGAATGTCTATACAAATGTGCTTACAAAAACTGGACTGCTATAGAGTCTTAGTTCTCTCTCCCTCTCGAGAGATCTGTACTCAGGTCTCTCTTGTCCTAACTCTCTAATCTGAGTCCTATTACCCTCCCTTACAAAATCAGGGCTCCATGAGCTTATCCTCTTCACCGTCTTAGTGCCATCGCTTTCTCTTCTGCAGCACGGTACTTCTACAGCTACATTACATAAATGGATGCCCAATCTTGTCTACGTCCTGGGTTTTGCTGCAGGAATCCATTTAAGGAAACCTCAACCACTCATGTAGAGATCTGTGGTCGGCTCTTACAACCTTACAACATGAACGATCCGCATCAGATCATATTCCAAAAATTTAAAAACGGGAGGGTCGGCGCCTCTCCCTTTCTTCATTGAATTATTGCGTGTTAAAACGTGTGATGAGGTGGAGCGATGCTCCTACGTCATACTCCCCTGCTGAAAAAATCACGAGCTCTTTCTCATGCGCTACTTTTCTCTAGTGTTGAAATCCTCCTGGATCCAAAACCTTCCCTTGGAGTTGTCCTCTTTCTCCTCTTCTTCGTTGTTGTTGCTACTACTTATTCTTTCCTGCTGCTCTTGCAGGTTCTCCTATGTTCATCGTCTCCCTGCTGACAAACTCTTGCGCTGACCTCAACATCAACTTCCTGATTTCCTCAATCACCCTTTCTAGATGCTCCAGTGGCTAGCTCTTCTTATGTAGTCCTCTCTGTTGCACTTCCTCCTTCTTATCAGTGGGCATATATACTCGATCTCCCATGTTGTCTTTATCTCCCCTTGTGGCACTGATTTTCCACTCTTCTGCAGACTTCAGTTGTACAGTCCCTTCACTGAGTTTTTGCTCAACTTCTTCCTCTTCTGATAGATTAGCTTCCGCCATCTCCTCTTGTGTTGGTTCAAGTCCAACTTCTTCTAGCTTCTCCCTAGGCTGGTATGCTCCTCCATCTGTCTCCAAATTAGCCTGTTGGATGTGCTTACCTCTTTCCAAGGATTCTAATTCCTTATGCATCCCAACAAATCTTATGTCGTCTGCTTCCTTTTCTGCTGCAGGCTCCAGTGCTGCAGTCATTTCTTGTTCAGCTTCCTGGATGAAAATTTTGAGCAATTCTGTCGAATGCTCTTCTTCTACAATATGCATGACTATCTCCTCATGGCATTCATCTACTAGCTCTGGATTGTTCAACCAATCCTCCAACATATCCAACTCTTTCTCCCATTGAGTGAGCAATTCATCTGAATTCTCCTCTTTTTCTGTTGGGGAAAAAATCAATGTCTTCTCCTTCTCTCCCTCTATGATAGACACTGCTATTTGTCCTTCTTTTGTTGTTTCTTCTGCAACACATACTTTGGCCTCAACTGGGCTATGTGGCAGGAATACCCGAATTCCCCCAATGATCAGAATTCTCCTCTAATCCTCCTTTGTCAACACTCCTTGTTGATCCAAACTCTCCTCTGAGTTCATGAGACTTTCACATAGCTTCATCTCTTCCCCCTTGCCCACTTGGCATCCTGGGAATTTTCTGCTGCCCACCTAGTAGTCTATGAGATCCAATGATCCCTCTTCATTGCCCACCTGGAAACTTGAACTTTCAGCACTACCCCCCTGGCAGTACGTGAGACCTTCTACAGATCTCTTTCCATTGCGCACTTGGAAACTCAAAAGTTCACTTCTACCCACCTGGCAGTTTATGAGATCCTCTGCTAATCTCATATCATTTCCCACTTGGAAATAGGAATTTCCACTGTTGTCCTCCTGATAGTCTATGAGATCCTCCAATGATCTCATTTCATTTCCCACTTGGAAATATGAAAATTCATGTCTTCCCTCCTGACAGTTTATGAGACCTATAACTGATCTCTCTTCCCCATCACTGAGGGTTTCTCCAACTTCTGACTCAAAGATGCAAATTGGCTCTGTGTCACTGAGGCTTTCAGCATACCTCAACCATTTCTTCAGCTCTTGTTTCTATTTCCTGGCCAACAATTTTTGAACAGGCCATTTGGATTTCCTGTTCAGAGGTCATTCGTACCTCCAGTGTACTTTTGCCTCCTATTGCATCTTCAATGTCAGTTGTTCCATTCTTGCTCTTATCTCAGTGAGTTCTTTGTCAATTTTTTCTTTGCTTTTCTGCTGGTGGTCTCCTCTTTGACCACGTTCATAGCCTTCAGTAGCCATATTCTTCTTCTACCTTCCCTCCTGGCAAGTTTGTTGTTCACTCTACAACTCAGAGTATCTCTAGCTTCTCCTACAACCCACCTGGCTATCTATTGACTACTACGCACCTTGCAACAATCACCACAGAGCATCACCACTATGTCTTCCTTCACCTGTTGTCTACAGGTAAAATCTTGTTTTTTTATATCACTTGATGTCACCAGAAATTCTCCTTTCATCGTCTCTCCTTTGTCTGTGAACAAAGTAACAATCTCCTCTTTTTCTCTTCCACCTAAAATCTACGGGCGAAAATTCTTGCTCGGATACCACATGATGGTGTGTATTAGAGTATTTTCTTTATCTACTCTTTCTCTGTCGCCTAAAATATACAGATGAAAATTTCATCTCTGATACCACATGATGGTGTGTATCAGAGTATTTTCTTTATCTACTCTTTGTTTTTCACCTGAAATACATAGACGAAAATTTAAGCTCCGATACCATATGATTCAGACCCCCTACCACTCCCCTCGATAGGGTCCACTGACCTCTGGGTCAAGGATCATTCTTCAACTCCTTGAGTCTAATTAGCTCCTTAATTCCCTGCTGGAACCTTTGATCAAATCCACAGGTCATTTTGAACTCTGCCCCACTCAAACAACACTGAGCGCGAGCTCCTTTCTCTCCCCCGTGACCACTGGCTTAGCCCACAAAGGGCGCATCACGTTTCATGATTTCACGAATCCTATTATTGAGTCCCCTGACTCCTTTAATCCCTGAAACCCTGAAATGGGCTGACAGGTCCTCAACTCCTCTTGTATCCATCCTCCACATGACCACGACGCTATGACCACAATCCACTTTTCGAGATTTTGGGACTCCTGCATGCGAGCTCCACTTAACTCTTGTTTCTCGAATCCTCGATCTCTGAAATACTGGCAGGGGTCTAGCACTTGCTATCTCCTCCTCTGTCCTCCTCCATATGACCACAAGCTAATCCTTGACCACATCGGGACTTTGCGGTTCGTGAAGTTGTGATGCAACTCCAACCATTCCTCCTTGGAATCCCGAAGTCTGAGACTCTGAATCCTCAAAACGCCAAATCAACAACCCTCAATTCGACATGATCCGACAGTCACGATTGAATCACAATTTCACGATTTGGGAGTTATAACAACTTTTCCCTTTGACTTCCTTCAGTAGCGATTCAGTGAAAGGTTGAATGCTCGCCACACATCCTTTCCGATGGATGGTCCTAATTCTTTCAGGAAGTCTCTGTTTGTGACTTTTCTCCAAACTTCACCTTCATTCTCCTGGTGCCCAAATCCCTGATGGGTGTGGATCTCTTCCACATGTCAACCTTGATCCAATGGTTGGAGTGATTTCACGATTTCGGCGATCATGAGTCTTCATTCTTTGCCACCCTTATATGCCTAAGTTATGAGACCCTGATGGCTTCTGAATCTTCTCCACCTGTCTTCCACAATAGACGGCTGGATGGTTCTCTTCATGGTTTCAGGATCTCATGTATCGAGGTATGGAGTGCAGTCTCCTATGCTCATCCAACTCCCAATTCCCAACTTGTGTGTATCTTTGTCATGTGTCCTCTCGGATGGAAGACCCCTATGATGTTGTGACTTTGACGATTTTGTCCTCTTTCTTACACAAGGGTTAAACCTCATGCACCTTCTTCTGGATCCAACGACTATTGGTCCTCTACGCTCAAATATGACAATTCAAATCTGATCTCCTACACGCTCTCCTCCTACTGTCTAGACGTAGGTTCGACGGTCTAGATTTTATCCTCCGCAGATGATCTACAGCTGTTGTGCTCTTCCTCTTGAGCTTGCGATTTCTTCCTGGATTGGAATATTTTCTAAGTATCAAAGGCTTCAACCTTTGATTCTTCTCCTATGAGCCCTGTGACTTTGGGTCTCGTCTACATTCTAGAATGCTATCTCTCCTGAAATTTTCAACTTCTCAGTCTCTAAGGGACTTGGCCCTTCTGCGTCCTCCTTACAATATTTTTGGTGACCTTCCTGGAACACTTCAATGCTCGACCTCCTGAGATTTTCGAACTTGAACAGTTCACTTCTTCTCACACTCATTGCACTTTAACTACTCGGACCTCTACAGGTATTTGTCTCTTCTATCCCTTGAAGAGATGAAAGTGCCCTCCTGGAACATTCCTACTCAAGCACACTTTGTTGAGTTTACAGAGTATCCAGTAACTCTGTAAGTGTCTCTTCTGCAGACACTCCTTCCCGTAGACACTCCTTCTCTGTGCCTTCCCCTGCACAATATTTCCTCCATGGTGTTCAGTAACCTTGAGGCTTCTCCCTTAAGTTTGTGATCCCTCTAGTGTGCCGTCCTGGCATGTTCTCCTTTGATCCCGCAGAATTCAGATGCGCACTCCTTGCGTTGGCTACAAAACCTTCAATGTTGTGATGTGCACTCCTTGCACAGCCTAAAGAACCAGACTGAAATCGAAAAACTCAGAAACATATAGTAAAACCTATCTATCACTTGTATCTATAACATACAAATGACATTCAAATGCATAAACACACACAGACAGTCCACAAGCAGGAAAAACTGCTTCGTATTAATTTCAGAATGTCTATACAAATGTGTTTACAAAAACTGAACTGCTACAGAGTCTCAGTTCTCTCTCCCTCTCAATATCTCTCTACTCAGGTCTCTCTTATCCTAACTCTCTACTTTGAGTCCTATTACCCCCCCTTACAAAATGAGGGTTCCATGAGCTTATCCTCTTCACCATCTTAGTGCCATCGCTTTCTCTGTTGCGACACAGTACTTTTATGGCTACATTACATAAATGGATGCCCAGTCCTGACTATGTCCTAGGTTTGTTGTAGGCATCCATTTAAAGTAACCTCAACCACTCCTGTACGGATGCATGGTCAGATCTTACAACCTTACAACATGAACGATCCGCATCAGATCATATTCCAAAAATTTAAAAACGGGAGGGTTGGCGCCTCTCCCTTTCTTCAATGAATGATTGCATTTAGGCGTGTGTGATGAGGTGGAGCAATTCTCTTGTATTACAAATCATCTCAGGACACTTGTTTGGCTACTTTTTGTCCATGTGATATCGGGTGAGAGCTGCCAAAAAACTGATTCGAGGGATCATCATTTGAAATCAATGTCTGAACGTGATAAGTCGTTATCCATGCAAGGACTTTCGTCAGTAGCCCATGATTATCACTCAATGATGTCTATCATTCAAAACATGGGTGGCATTGCTCTGTTGTTGGTGATTAACGTTTTATTCCAGAACAGGGTAACCACGAATCGAATAGCTCGTCTAGTTCTTGTACAACTAAGGAAGGTAAGCTCGTGCTTTCGGGTAAACTAGAGGAAATGGAGAAGACAGATCCAATGGCCTTCAACAAACCAGGATGTTCAAATAATTTGACAAAATTGTCAATAAAAAAGAAAGAAAAGCTTGTTGTATGAATATTGGAAACAAAATTTCACATAGAGCCTGCAGATGAAACTAGAACAGGTAAAGAGATCAGATTAAAAGAAGGAGACTGAAGCTGAAATGGTCGAAGGTACTGGAGAAAGCCAACCTGCTTTGTTTGACACCTTAAAGGAAGAGATTGCTAACCTGAAATAAATTTCAAGCTAAATTAAGTATCTTTAAGGAAATTTTGTGACGATGTAGACAAGTGGTGTTCAGAATAAAATCTCGAATAATGTTCCCTAGAAAATAGGAGTTCAGTTCTTGTACGTTACTCCTTCCGTGGCCAATATCTATTTTTAGAATCTTGGGGAAGATGATTCGTTTTGAATTCCCTATGTAATTTATCTATATATGCTATCAAAAAGATAAATGCATGGTTGGACTTACCGGAGAGGGGCTTGCCCTTGTAGTAGGAGAACTTCGTAATATTCTGGAGTTGAATTGAATACATATGCAGAATATTTATGAAGTCTCTATGAAAAGATTCTAATGGTCGTGATATGAGTTTGTCTTCTCTCATTGTATGTATTCATGTGTCCTTTTATTCCAATTACATGGTCTTCTATTTAAATTGGATAGTCAAAAGCTCAGAATTCATCTTGTGATGCTCTCGGTTGAAGTAATTTAAACTGTGTGTTTTTCTTCTTAGCTAATTCATAATTCATTTCAGTAATTCTGTGATTCATTTATTTGGTTTCCCCTTTCCTCTTACACTTTGCAAATTTCAATTTACAACTCAGATTCATGGCCTCATTTATCCTTTATCCTCTAGAGAGTTCTACCGACCAGTCATTGTTTTCATTCACTTTCATAATTTTGACTCCATAGCCCGAAGCGTCCCTCCCCTTCCTTGCCAGCAATTTTATAAAAACCCCAAAAACAAACTGAATCTATCCATTGTTTGCCGAATAAATACCCATTGACACGAGAGAGCCCTCTCTGAGTTGAGCAGGCTAGTGCCTAGCTCTAAAGTTGGTTGAAACAGTTACCTCTGTCATTTGTCTATCAGCTGGACAAAATTTACAGAGTGCTAACAGACCCCACACACATTACAAATTGACAAACATGTGTTCCTCAACATTATTGAGGTAACTAACCCTTAATTCCCT
>JASDQU010338280.1:0-12534 GCA_032191745.1 Picea mariana
ATCTTTATTCACGGAAGATATTGAGCATGAATGGTGGGATCTTTGTTTTTTCTCTCTTTCAAATTGCCCAGAAGAAGAAATTAGATATTTGGACCCATCATAATTCTCTAGTAGTGACTCTCTTCCTGATATTGATTCAGAATTTAGTGACTCGGGATATCATACTCCTCTTGATCCACTAAATTGGGGGGGGAGATAACAGGCCATGGTATGACTTATGTATGATGTCTACACAAAATCTAGAAGCAAGACTTGCAGATATTGAAAAGTCATTAGAAGAAACATCAGTTTGGAAATATGTTTGCAGAATATAGCTTAAGAAAGAAAGATATAGTTTTTTTAGAAGACTAGCTAGACCTCCAACCATACCAAGGTAGAAAAAGATTCCATATCTTTCCAAAACAACTAGTTCCAGTTATTATTCTCCCATTGAGCTATACATCCAACATCATGATAGTCACAGTGATAGACAACAATTTAGGAAAGACAAAGAATTAATAGTGATAACAAAAATTAGAGAACAACAACCTATCATAAGATTAGCAACAGAAAAAAATCAAAGTTTAACGTCCCCTGTCCCAACCGAGGGACATTATGGTGTGTAATAAACATAAAAATGAAATTTTTTCTAACTAAATTAATTATTTTACAACTAGTTGATTTCTTGTATCTTACAACTACAAATTTAAAACATATTTAATTGTTGTCTATAACCATAAAATAGATGCATATAATCATACCAAATTAAAATGAATGTTGCTTAATCATTCACACATCAACATATAAATAATTCTCAAATACAAAGAGTCCATGCACATCAATGACACATGTAAACAACACAACAACAAGATAAAACACTTATTTTTAAACAAGAGTTGTGCAACCAATTGTTTGGGATGGACGTTCCACCCAACCATAGACTGATTGTTCCAAATATCAATAGCCAATCACCCCCGAGATGAAGCTAGCAATCCAAAAAAGGGGGTGGTCTCTCACAGTCCACTCACAGCTCATAAAACTCACAAACCAACCAATATTTTCCTACAGCTATCTCAATTTTCCACCATCTCTATTCCTCTTTCCCTTTCCAACCTAAGTAATATACCCCTTCATTGATCTCAATCCCTCGGGCATCCCATTCGTTTATCAGGGTCTCTCTAGAATAGGAATATATGAATCTCTCAGTTGGGAACTCAAGGGAAATTGCTACTAGGAAAACTATCAGCAAACCAACAACAAACACTTGTTGTTTTAGTGAAACTCACACATGAGTTCACTCTTCAGGCCTGACAACCTGAATTTTCAATTTTCCATCTCTAATTCGCTCCAATTATGCTCCAGCATGCTCTATAATTCTCTCTCCATGTATGCACTAGCTCCAAACTCTCTTTATTGCTCTCTGCTTGCTCCTCATGCACTAAAACTCAATGTGTAAAAATTTTCCTTCCAACCCATACAAATTTCCTCTCTTTGGATTGTCTTTCTTGACTCTCACTCTTCCTCAAGCTGATTGTACTCAACCCCCATGTGCCCAATAAATTTGGGATATGACCACTCACACCCACCCTCTTACATGTATTCAATGATTGGCTTTGGGAACACTCAATCATAAATTGGAAGGTTCATATACATTTAGCAAATTTAGGAAAATGGGTTGAATTAACATACATGGGTATTTCCCTCTTGAACCCCTCTTGGCCATTATTCTAGACACTCCCCTCTACTGTGAATTAATTCATCCCCCATCTCTTGTCCATATCTTGGCCTCTATCTTCTCATGATAAAATTATGTCCCTACTATTGAAATTATATTCTCCAAGTAGTGAATCTTCTTTTGGTAAAAGATGCACTTACTTGTCTTAGCATACAATTTATGCTCTCTTAAAACTTGCAATATCATTATTAAATGTTTCTCATGTTCCTCTTCCGACTTAGAATAGATTATTATATCATCTAGGAACACAATTAAAAAAATTTCCAGGTACTCCCTAAACACTCCATTCATCAAACACATAAATATTGTTGGGGAATTTGAAAGCCTAAATGGCACTACCGTGAATTCATAATGCCCATATCTTGTTTTGAATGTTGTCTTATCGATGTCTTCTTCCTTTATCCTTACATGATGATAGACTAATATCAATTCAATCTTCAAAAATATTCTCGCACCTTTCATCTGATCAAACAAATCATCAATTCTTGGAAACAGATACTTATTATTTATGGTAAGCTTATTAAGTTGTTTGAAATCAATACACAGCCTTAAGGTTCCATCCTTCTTATTCACAAAAAGAACCATGGCTCCCCAAGGAAATAGACTTGGGTGTATATGCCCCTTATTCAAAAGTTATTCAATCTACATCTGTAACTCTTTTAGTTCTTGTATTCCCATTATGTAAGGTTTCTTAGACACTGGGGCAGCTCCTAGCACCAAATCAATAGAGAAATTAATGTCTCTATTTGGTGGAAATCATGGAATTTCTCTAAAAATATCTTCGAAATCCATAAAGACCGGATGGTCTTCAATGCTTTCCACTTTTCCTTTGTCCTCCTCCTCCATATGGGCTACAAACACCTGGCATCCCTTCATGAAGCTCTTCTTCAACTACATAAACAAAATCTCTCTAATAGCTACAACTCTTGGAATGCCTTGAATCTTGCCTTGCTACCCTTCCCCATCAAGACATGTGATTTTCTTGTTGTAACAGTATAGGACAAAATGATGTTTTTCCAACCAATCCATACCCCTTAGACAGTCATATGAACCCAACGGTATGATGTTTACATCTACCTTTATGCTAATTCCATTCATGTCTATCAGGCAATCTTTAACCAACTCATTGATTTTTCTCTTAGCCCCCGTGGATAATTGAACTAACCAAGATTTATTATGCTTACTTCTTTGCAAGTGAAATATTTCAACAATGTTAGCATTTACATAACTATGGATAGCTCCAGAATCAATCAAAATTTTTATGGGTTATTTGTCAATCTTACCTTCCACATCGATCATGGGGGATTGATACTCTTCCTAATTGTCGTCCAAGGATGCATAAATCCTCGGTATGCTTCCTCCCATTTATTTCATTGTTTTATCCTCATGAATGTTTTGTACAGACTTCATTCTTTCTCCTTTGTGAGGGGAGTCCCTATATAAGTTATTTCCCTCACATCCCCAGCATTGAACAATTTGTTTCCTTGGCCTTTTCCCAAATGACTCTGCGTTCTTCTGCTCATATTGGGCTACCTAGACTTGTTGATTTGCTTGGGATTTATTTATGAAAAAAGGTGGCTTAGAACCTTTCTACCTTTGATCCTTTTTCCCTTTCATCCTATCATTCCAAGCCTTTTGGAAAATAGACCTTTCTTTGCTTTTCTCATAAATGTGTCTTGATCTCCTTATGGTTTCCTCCAAGGTCATGGGGTTATTATATTTAATCTTTTCACTGTAGAAGGAGGGTAACCCACTTAGAAACCTTTGTATTTTGACCTTCTCATCCATGATGAAGTCAACATACTTTAACAATTCAAAGAATCACTTCTCATATTCCTCCATTGTCATGGTTCCCAACTTGAGTTCAAAGAAATCTTTCATCTTTATCTCATAGTAATGCTCGGACACATATTTCTCTTGGAAGTATCATTTGAACTACCTCCATGAGATCTTCTTCTCATCAAGGTTATTGTCTTGCTTAAGTTGATCCCACCACATGGTCTTGCAAGTGGTAGGTGAAAATTCTAGCTTCTACCAGGGATGGATAATCATGCAACTGGAAATATTTCTTCATTTCCAATAGCCAAGCCTTGGCTTCTTCACCCTTCCGGTGTTCACCATTGAAAGAAGGTGGCTTGATTTTCCTGAGTTCAGCTTGCAAGATGTCTGCCTCAGACCTTCTTCTTTTCCTTCGAATAGGAGACACACTTGGGTTGCTCCATGGACCTAAGATTGCACAAGTTAGTCTAGTGTACTGCCTTGGAGAATGATTTTTCCTCTTAATTCTTCTTGACTGCCTATCATTTCCATGATCATCCCTTTTTCTATGGGATCTAGATGTTGATACTTGTCTAGCACTAGTTTCTTGCTTGGTGCCAAAATATGTGTTAACTTGCTTATGAAACATGTTTAAGCTATGAAGTATCTCTTCCTGAGCCTTCATAATCCTTTCATTATCATCCTTGTAGCTCTTCACTTCTCTATGCATACTTCTCATAGTGACAAGCTCTTTCCTATCTCTTCTTCCATTTGACTATGTCTCAATATTCCCCATGTTGACATGCAGACCTCTGATCTCTTCCTCATGGTTGTAAGATCCTTGAGCATCTTCCATAACTATAGTCCTCATATAAGAACTAAATTTTCTTTCTATACCTCTAATTCTTCAATAAATGTGCATGTAATAATTATCGTTAGAACATGTGTATTGTAAAACATTTCATTAATTAGAATACATGTTGTTTCATCATCAAGTTATGAAGGAAACATTTCATAAATTTACACTATGATTCCCTAGATGAATTCATATATATAATATATTTCCAATAGTTGTACTCGTGCCCCAATCTGATCTTTGAGATGAAAGTTATGGCTTATTGAAAAATCCATTTTCACCACTTTCTGTGCATTTTCTCTATTGGTGCAATTTTATTGAAATGTCAACTTCTGCCAACTGTAGAAAAAATATGTCAGAAACTAGATAAACTTTTTTGTTAGACATAGATAATAATAACAACATGGAATTCATAACAACTCTCGTAATTTCAATTTGATGTCCTAGTCAAAAAATACAACAATTTGGAATCTGTAACTTTGTCCTTTTTCACTCCTAGACTTAGAATTTTAAGTAGAACTGGTTATCTCTCAATATGTACACTTCTGGAAAAATTTCAAAACAACAAATTTGTTTGTCTTTATGAGTGTATATGAATTTGACTAAATAAAAATTTTTAGTTTTGTGACCTAGGGTCACTTTTCCTTCTCTGAAAATCTCAAAAATCTCCAAAAAGTGGCCCAGAATAGTGGATTTCACCTATTTCATTGTCCCCATTCCAATACCCATAAGATTTATTCATTTACTTCATGGGTTATTTATATTCCTTCGTTTTGGACTCTCCCCAATATTTTTGGCTTAATTTGCACTTTTGTCAATGATTTGGACCCAAATCTTTAAAAAACACTATTTTGCAATTTCTTGCAAATCCAAGCAGAATTGGACAAGGGTCCTCTCTCATGGTTTTGTAGACCTCTTATATGCAGACAAAAAACATAATTTTCATCCAAATTTATTGTAATTTTCTCTAGTTATGGACAAAATAAGAAAATGGCTCTAGACTTTGTTTTGTTTTTTTTGAAAACATGCAATTTTCGTTGTCAATATCAGCTCGGAAGCAATATGAACCATTTATCTACTCTCTATCGGACATTGGCGACTAAAAATATCCTTTGGTGCACATAATACTTCCCCAAACTTTCGATCCGACCATCGGCCATCAACCCAACTCCCCAATGACCGACTTGCACACAACTCCAACCGGGCCAAGCTAGTCGTCGGTTGTCGATGATCTTCGTTGGCGAATGGAACTCTTAACAACTTCGGATTATGCCCGACCATCGACAATCGAATATCAATGACCCCCGATGAATTTCAAACACTTTCCAAAAATTGGTCAACATGGCCATCAACCATTGGCCACTTATGTTGGTTGACGTGGCAATTGCTGATGCAGCATGACACATGGATGTTGATGTGGAATGAAACATCATCCTGAGGTGTCAACTTGGGTGATGTGTCATGACACGTGGATTTTGATATGGCATGACACATGTATGATGGCATCATCATCCTATATTCTCCACCCGCCATCGGTTGATTCTCTTGAATGACCAAACACTTTTCTGAATTGGACAATGCCCAACCATCAACGCATTGGTCATCGGTGACTTCTCTTGCCCGATTCGAAATACTTCGTCAAAATCGGTCGACCCCCAACCATTGACCCATCGGCCATCGACAATTTTTGTTCAACAATTGAAAGTACTTCGTCGGATTTGGCCAACTCCCGATCGTCGGCCATCGACGATTAGAGATGTCTTATGGCCGACTCAAACTCTTCGTCATTTCATTCGTCGATGATTTCTCTTGGTGAAGTTTAACACTTAGAGAAATATCGAATTTTCTCTAGTTGATCTGGACCATTGTTCCCTTTTGTTCCACGAACCCCCAATTTAATCCTAGTTATTTTATCTCATCAACCTTTTAAATGGTTGAATCCTTAGGAACTTTTAAATTTATCATGATGAATCTCAATTGCCGATTTCGAGTTCAAATGAGATCTCGGTCGTCAATCCACAAGCTATAACTCTGCATGTGGCCATTAAAACTCAAATTTTGACCATTCCAAGTCAAATTTTCATCTACAACTTCACCGATCTACTCCATTAACATTGTTAAACCATCTGGAGTCATTCAAACTCATATTTTTCCCACCGATTTGGGGATTTATCTCTAAATTCTTTGTTTTTTACCCAATCGGTCACAAACAAAATATGCAACAACAAATTTCACCAATTCACTCTAGTTTGAGCCCATACAAGTCTAGTATTTGAATTAGAAGCTCGGATACCTTAATGTAACGTCCCCTAGCCCAACTTAGGGACATTACGGTGTGGAATAAACATAAAAACGAAATTGTTGCTAACTAAATTGATTCTTTTACTATTAGCCGATTTCATGTAGCTTACATCTACGAATTTAAAAAATATTTAGCTATTTTCTATAACCATAAAATAGATGCATCTAAGAATACAAAATTAACATGATTGTAGCTTAATCATTCACACAACAACATATAAATCATTCTCAAATACACAGAGTCCATGCACAACAATGACACATGTAAATAACACAACAACAAGATAAAACATTTATCTTTAAACAAGAGTTGTGAAACCAGTTGTTTGGCACGGGTGTTCCACCCAACCATAGATTGACTATTCCAAATATAAACATCCATTCACCCCCAAGTTGAGGCTATCAATCCAAAAAAGAGGGTGGTCTCTCACAGTCCACTCACAACTCATAAAACTCACAACCCAACTGATATTCTCCTACAGTTATCTCGATTTTCCATCAACTCCTTTCCTCTTGCCATGTCCAACCCAAGGAATGTACACCTTCATTTATCTCAGTCCTTCTGGTGTTCCATTCATTTATTAGGGTCTCTCTGGCACAGGCAACTAGGAACTCGAGGGAAATTGATGCTAGGAAAACTATTAGCAAACCAACAACAAACACTTGTTGTTTTAGTGCAACTCACACAAGAGTTCACTCTTCAGGCCTGAAAACCTATCTCTTTAGTTTTTCAGCTCCAATTTGCTCCAATTATGCTCCGGCATGCTCTAGAATTTTCTCTCCATGGATACACCAACTCCAAATTCTCTTTCTTTCTCTCTACTTGCTCCTCATGCACTAAAACTCAATGTGTAAAACTTGTTCTTCTAACCCATACAAATTTCCTCTCTTTGGATTTCCTTTCTTGACTCACACTCTTCCCCAATATTATTGTACTCAACCCCCTATGTTCCCAATAACTTTGGGATGTGACCACTCACACCCACCCTCTTACATGTATTCAATGATTGGCTTTGGGAACACTCAATCAGAAATTGGAAGGATTAGCAAATTTAGGAAAATTGGTTAAATTAATATACATGGGTATTTTCCCCTTGGACCACTCTTGGCCATTATCTTAGACACCCCCCTCTCTTGTGGATTAATTCATCCCCCATCTCTTGTCCATGTCCCCTTAGCAGTTGGCATCACGTTTTATTATTAAAACATAGAAATATAATTCACATATTACATCTCTTTGGTCGTAGCCACACATTATATCTACATAAACATTAATTAAACTGGGAATTATAGTGGGGATGTTACACAAAGAACTTAATTCCATCCTTGAAACTGTCAAAATAGAAGCAGATAATTCTTCAGATGAAGAATATTCAAAATTGCTTGAAGAGGCAGAAAGAGTCTCTTTGTCTAGAAAGGGGTGTAAAAAGAAAATACAAATTCAAGAAGAAGAAACAGTTGTAAAACAAGAACCAGAAGAAATAGAGTTCTTATTGGGATTACAAGCTTGTAGTGGTACAAGATTCTTCATTTAAGTATGGTCATGTCTTGTAGAACATGCTCCCTACTAGCTAGATTTCTTTCTAGATTCAAGATGTCAGCTAAATTTGTTATGAAGAAAAACAATTCCATAATATTACTAGCATAAGACTACACAAGGAGGATTGTCTATAAATGGTTCATCTGTAGAAACATTTGGAGAAACCGAAGATTCCCCTCTACAAATAAATAACCATCCTTCTAGGCAATCATTTCATGGTTTAGATAGTATTAGATATGATTGTATATTGGGTTCTAGTTTCATGTAACTTGTATCTTCTTTTACTCTGGATCCAAAGGAAAAGACCATGAAAATGTATATAAATGGAAATACTGTAAATACTTATCTGTTTATTGAATGTGTCCATAAAACAAAAGATGTAGTATCCAAACAGTCTGAACCGTTTCTTGCATCTAAGTTGAATAAATTATCAAGAGCTTCATGTTATTCTATGATGTGCCAAGATGTGTTAAATCCTATAAAAGAGAAAATCCTTAAGGATTGCACCTCTGATTCTCCTAATGCCTTTTGGCATAGGGAGAAGTATTTTGTATCCTTGTCATATGATCCTTTGGAAAAAGTCTCTCCACATAAATCCTCGGTTGCACTTATGAGCCCCTCTAAGATCAAAATCTTCCAAGAAGAAATCCATGATCTTTTAAAGAAAGATTTGATAGAACCTTCTAAAAGTGCATGGACATGCAGGGCATTCTATGAAAACAAACATTTAGAAAAGAAGAGAGGTAAAATGAGACTTTTGGTAAATTACAAACCTCTTAACAAGGCCTTAAAACCCATCAGATATTCTTTACCAAATAAGGCTTCCTTGCTCCAGAAAATAAAGGGAAAATCGGTGTTCAACAAATTTGATCTCAAATAAGGCTTTTACAAGATTGGAATTATACCAGAAGATGACCACAAAACCACATGTGTGGTTCCTCATGGCCATTACCAATGGAAGGTGATTCCATTTGGATTAAAGAATTCCCCAGGGGAATTTCATAAAAGAATGGAAGATTTGTTAGGGAATATTCATGGTTGATCATCTATATAGATTATATTTTAGTTTGTTCAAAAAATCTCCAAGAACATATAAAACACTTGCAAAAATTCAATGAGGTTGTTTTTCAACATGGGTTAATTCTCTCTACATCAAAAATGGAAGTAGGAAAAACATATATAGAATTTCTTTCTTTTCACATTAATAAAGGGAAAATTTTATTGCAAGAACACATTTTGAAGAGTTTTGATCAGTTTCTAGACATCCACTCTCATAAAACTCAATTACAAATATTCTTAGGTTGCTTGAACTATGTTAGACCATTCTATAAGGGGCAAGTTGAAGATATCTTCATACTTCAGCAAAAATTGAAGAAATCACCACCTCTATGGACTATCGTTATGATTGAATCAGTCAAAAGGATTAAAACAAAGGTTAAAACTCTCCCTTCCATAACCCTCTCGTCAAAAAAAGGTCAATATATTATTGAGATAGATGCATCTAGTCATGCATGGGGAGGATTTATAGTTGAGAAGACAGAAGGGAAATAAGAGATGTGTGGATATGCCTCTAGATATTTCAAAGGACTGGAACTTAATTATCCTTCTAGTCATAAAGAATTACTTGTTGTAAAAAAATTAATTCGTCATTTCAAGCTAATTCTTAATATTGTTAGATTCTTGATCAAAACATAATTAAATATTTTACCAGGAATGCTTAAATCTGAAAAGATTCTAACATATAGTCACACTAGGATTCAAAAAAGGGTTGTGTGGCTAAAAAATTTTGATTTTGATGTTAAAAATAAACCAGGATATTTGAATTGTCTTGCTGACATGTTAACCAAGGAAGAATAACAACCAGTTCTAGCAATGATATCTGCAAGACCATCTAACAAAGGAAAATGCCCTATGACTACAGAAGAATTAGAAAAATAACGAGATTAAACTAGGAAATCCATTGAAGCAATAGAATTAATAAAGACCAAGATCATCTCAGCCATAGGTGAAAAAGAAAGACAACATTTAGCCTCTACTATTACAAGAGAAGTTGTCGATGAACATATGACTATATTTCTTATTGAAGAAATCAAAGAATTCCCATTAAAAATCATGATCCTAGAAAAGTGGGCCAAAAATTCTTCTTTTGGTCTTACTCGTGTTGAAGAGAAGTTGAGCAAAGAATGGGTTGGTGGTCAATTCATGTTTTTTTGGTTTGTTATAAGTTTAATATTTGAAATTTATTTTCAAAATTTATCTATCAAGACAATAGTTTGCAATGCAAGTTAACATTGCTAAGGAATAAAGTGTTTTGTAGTTCTCCATTGTTAAATTTACACATCATTGTGTTGGTGGGTGCTTTCTACAATGTAATTCCTTCCCTGCTCAATATGGAGTTGACACATGGCATTTACAAAAAAATATTAATAACAAAAAGGATATTTCAATGTCATCCATAAATCAAATCCATCTTAGTTCTTAGCTCCAAATATATCATGGGTCAAGAGGGATTAAGTCCCTTGAAGTGAAAATCTATTTTAGATCAAGTTCCCCAAGGTTGCAAACGTTTTCTCAAGTTTTTTTAATTTAAAATAAGTTTTCACTTCAAAGGACTTGATCCCTCTTGACATGTGATAAATCCAAAGTTAAGATACATGATGGATCTGAAGTTAAGATAAATCTACGCTAGTTATTATGAAATGTATAAAATTTCGGGTGAAACTCATCCTTTATTTTAATCCAAACAATTATTTAAGTGGATGAGGGAAGGGAACGGATTTGGCACGTCATTCGCCATGTAATTTCCTAGAGAAAGACACGCATTCTTATTGTGACCTTCTGCAAAGAATAGGGTACACTAGACATTCTCACGCCCCACTTTTACTTTGGTTGTGTCTTACAACTGCATGGTGAGGTTTGCAAGTTGGGATTGTACCTATTCCAGTGCTATAAACGTTTCACCACCTCCCAACAGAGACTCTAGATGTGTTGCAATCTCTACGGCTTCCGACTAAGTCATCACTTTTTATTGCATGAGCAGTACCAAAATATGAGGGAAATAAGTGTCAATAAACATAAAGTTAAATAAAATTTAAAAAATTAAGAAAATATAAAATAAACATATTATATTATTTGATTATGATCTATGATAAAGATAAAATTAAAATTAAAAAAAAAATCTAAAATAACCATATTGTATTATTTAATTATGATGTTGTATTATTTAATTATCATCTTATTATGATGCATTGTTAGGTTCTTCCTAAAACGTTTAAAAAGAGTTTAAGAAAATATTTTTTTTTTTATCAATTGCATATATAATATATTGAATTAAATTCGTCTTTACACCAACATTTAGTGGTCCTCGGCCATGTGGCTTTCCTACTTTTATCAGGTCATGTTTCTTATTTGCTATAAATTTAAAATTTATTATCAAAGTTTATGTATGAAGTAAATAATTTGCAATGCTCATTTACATAATAATTTGTTATAATGCAAGTTATATAATAATTTGTTATAATGCAAGTTATAATGTTTCAAGTCATGTTTTTTATTTGCTTAAATTTAATATTTATATTTAAAATTTATTATCAAAGTTTAAGTATGAAGTCAATAATTTGCAATGCAAATTAATATAATATTAATTCGTAAGGATACAAGTTATAATGTTTTGTCATTGAAAACAAATGAGAATTATTTTAATAAGATGAGTTTATATTTATAAAAAAATTAAAGTTTTACCATGTTTTTAATTAAAAAAAAATAATATAATTAAAAAAAATTATAAACTTAATTAGAAAACTTTTAATATAATTAGAAATTTTTAAAATATATATGATGATAGAATGTAAGTGATTACTTACTTTCTAAGGTGATTAAAATATATTATTTTATCGAACCTTAAGAGGGTAAGTGATTACTTGTGATTCTTTAGAATTTTGTTTCTATGCTCAAAAAGCATTAAGAGAAGCTTTCCAAGATCACCATACTTTTTTTGAGTTAAGAGGTTAGGAAGGTTGGTAGTGTGACAAATATTTTTAAAATGAGATCTAATATGGGTATAGGCTTGACAATATAAGAGAAAGTGTTTTTCATCTTCAACCTTCTTAGTGTCACAAAGGTGACACACTCTTTCATCCCATCGCATTTTAGGAATTGACCAATGCCCAGTTTCACTATGGATCTCGTGAGAATTTGTTCTTATCTTAGCAATGCTTATTTTTTTCTTTACACTTGGGAAAACAGATAGATAATTTTGATCCTCTAGATTAGGGTTGATTACATCCTTATAATACCTTAATTTTATTTTTTCCTCTAACTCTTTATCACACCACATTTTCTCCTTAAATTTTGATTTGATGATTT
>JASDQU010338286.1:0-12531 GCA_032191745.1 Picea mariana
CAAAGTGCGGGGTGGTGAAAGGAGTTGGACCACGGTCATAATCCGAGGTCACATCAACGGGGAAGTATAACATCGAGAGCTAGCAAAGTTGGTGTTAAGAGTTAAAAGCACAAGGAGAGGGTTTGCAGGTGCCACATAGCGGGTGTCGAGGAAGAAAAAGGGCATGTGTCAAGTTAAATTGGTTCCATCAGGATCCCGATGAACCAGTTTGTTCGATGACTTGAATGATCCTAGACTGGGAGGTCGCGTCAGCCCCAAAGGAGTTGAAGGGGAGGTTGACACCAAGTTTGGTGATCAAAATTAAAAATTGTGTCGAGTTTCCATGTCACATCACAAGATCCATGATCCTTGACCTTCCATATACTGGAAACATTCTGAATCGACCCTTCAGTTCCATTTGAAGGCTATAAATTGGGCCATATCCAAAAGGTGGAAGAGGAGAGAATTCAACTTTTGAGAGCAAAGATACTCTAGAGAAATTTTCACTTCACATTGAGTCAACATCCCTTTATCCTTTAAAGTCTTAACACATTGTTCAACCCCCAAGATCTTTCCTCTTTGATGCAAAACCTCATTGTCTCTCTTATATGAGCTTGCCTTTGGTGGAGGATTGAAGTGGTGGAGGCTCAACTGGAAGGGACTTAGTTTCTCAGTTTCGAGACATGCCGACATGGAAGTTTGTCACTTGTTTACTTATGTTGATCATTTTTTAATAGAAATACTCTTTTCTCATCCAATTGATATCTTGCAAATATTTGAATTATTATTCCATGGGTTTATTTGTTATGAATGTTAATGGATTATGCTATTGTATGTGCTAACATTATATATTATCACCATATGCTTGCATATCTTGGTTGTTGAGGACAAGTTGCAGGTATAAAGCTTTGAGTCAAGTGGTCAACAATGGTCTTCATTGAACGTGCATACGAGGTAGGCTCTTTATCTTGTCTTGTTAGGATTTTCATTTATATAACATACTTGGGATTAGAGTTGATTTGTGTAGTGATTCTGTCTGTTGTGGTTTACCCCATGCCATAGAGTGTTTTTCCTCGTAACAACCATATGTAATGACCCTCCTCCTTACTGAACATTATTTAGTAAGTGAACATTAATATTTTTTTTTTGTTTTTTTTATAACTAAGTGTAACACTAAAAAGTAAAAGTGTACTAATCGAGGTTGGCGTCACTTGCACACTAAAATTAAAATTATTGAGTCATACACTTAAGTGTTGAACCATCTCGCTGGTTTCCATTTGATAATTTGTAAATAATTTAATTATTTAAACCGCTTCTTTTTTTTACCTAAATCATAAATTATAATTAATTGAACCGTTAATCTCATTCCTTTGCTTTTTAACATATTAATTATAAAACCATCATTTTTAAATTAAAAAAAAAACAATCATTTACAGTCAAGACTATCACATAACATAATGATTGTATTCATAAATCTAAATGCATCTACTAATAATGTGAAACAATAGATTAGTCCATAATTCAATACAACCACACACACACACACATATATATAAACACCCTAAATTCATTTATATCAAATCATGCTTTAAGAAATAAATTCCCTTTTCATGATAGAATTATTAATATAGATCATCACTTCAATCGATCTATTAATTGTTGATGTAATATAAATCAATTCTAATTACTATGAATCATTAATAATCACTAAAATCATCACTTCAATTAATCTTATAAATATTAATGTAATATAAACAATTATTATTTGCTAATCATTGGTTCATTTACCAATTTACCCAAGTAGTTTTATTTTATAATGTGTTATCATGTATACAATTTTTAATTGTGAGGGAGGTCGAGGTGTACAAGGTGGTTCGCTTCCTAAGTAAGAGAAAGGGTAAAAAGTGCGCGTGACCAATCTATATCACGATTACTTCTACAAGCCAGACATCCTTCACGACGGATCTCAACATTTATCGTTAAGTCCACAACTTAGATCTCGCATTCGTTCTGAAGGCCCAAAAGCCCATGTGCGCTCCACGAGTGGTAATATTATTACCTTGCAACGAAATTTTCTTTCTTTTTATTTTAAAATTTAACCTCAGTCTTAGTTATTCCAATACTAAGATTATCAATAGTGACAATGATCTGGTTAAGTACTCAGTTCCATAGTTGAGCAAGTATTCAACTACACCACCACTATTTCCAAATTATAAATATTCATGAGAAACTTCGTCTATCAAGACATTGGAATTTATAGTACTTGATGTTTTAATACAAACTCGAACAACCATAGATCTTTAACAATATTTGAAGATCTATATATATTCGAAGTATGATCAAATAACTAGGTTAGTAAAGAACCATAAGTGACCAGAATCTTAAAATACTATATCTGAAAGAATGTGGTTGAAGATGTTATTCAATTTGCAACTTAGGCACGTCCTCTTGCTTTAGCTTTGTCCGTCTATCTTCACCTACTAATCCAATGACTTCACCCCAACCAATGCTAGGGGTACTCTTCTTCCCCTTAGCCCCTGAACCCCAAAGGGGCCACACATAGAAAACCAAACTCAATAGCACAAACTTGTCCTCGCAAAGAGAGGCTTCCACCTCTTGCACAAGTTTGCAACCCAACTCTCCATAAGTAAACTAGTTAGTAGAAATTTTAGCAGCATTTCATTCATTCAACAATATGGTACCTTCTCTCTTCCTCACCATTTATTTTATAGGAAACTTTTCATTGACACATGTACTCTCATGCACAAATAAACAATTTTAAATAATTAAATTAAGGATTATTCACTCACAACACATGTCACACTCTCCCCAATTTACACATGTTATTTCCTTTTTAATTTAATTCAATAATCATTTTCCCTCACACTCCCAAATTTGTTCCTATTTTTCCTCTAAGTTGTCTCTTAGTTCCCCAATCTCTCTTTTATTGTGTCCCCTAACTAAATTTTAGTTTGAGTTTAAGGAAGAGTCTTCTTTTAGTTAGGATATAGTGGTTGATTGACTTAGGATACTAACTCTATGTTGACCAACTATTCTCTCATGAATTTACTTTCTTTTAATTAAAAATTCATTTTTATTATTTTCATGCACACATGTGCACATACCCCACTTTTTATTCTTATTCTCCTTTTACTAAATTTATTAGTCTAACTTCCCTTATTCCAATTTAATGTTTAATTTAGTCAAACATATTAGACTTAGATTCTTGTTAGTTTTCTAGTTTATAATTTAATAATTAATTGTAAGCTATGTTCTAACAAAGTCTGAACATGTTTTTTTATATTTTCTAAGCCATCTAGATTTTTATTGACTCACAATTTTGTTTACGATCCGTGCCCTTCAAGACATACTTCTGTCCTCCAAGGGTGCCACATGCCATTGACTAGTTTGGAAGTTTTTCAAACACTTGGAGTCAACACTTCACTGGTCGACCTTGTGATAGACTAAGGGATTTTCTAAGGAATAAGGATTTTGCTTTATTGCACGCCCCTTAGAATTCCTTGTGAGCGACTGTCTTAGTTTGCCCTCACGGCATCGCAGACCTCTATGAACAAGGTAATCATTAACCTTCAGTTCATGTGGGAGTGCTAGTAGGCTATGATAGGGACGTTGCCACACCTCTCCCTCATTCATCTGGTTTTTGTGTATGGCCCTTTTACTCTGTATGTGAGTCAAATTAGCAAGCATCACCATGCCTGCATCCACTAACAAGGGAAATTTCAATAATCCATATACATAAAACCCATGTTGAAATCATCATATAACACATGCGTACAAATTAAATACTCAAACCAAATACAAGTCAGTCCCTGACTCAATCCGGTGTCTAAGGAAGTTTGTTGATGCCATCAACATCCTCAACCTGTCATGTTTCATGCACACTCAGGAAACCTCATCATAATACCTGTCAATATATACATATGGCGAGCAACATATAGATCTCAATACTCATAACAACATAACTCATAATCAAAACATAAACATAATGTACCATAATTTAACTGGATCACTTGCTCGCAAGTGTCCTCAAATAATAAGACAATGTATAAAAAGTGTTCAGTGGAACTGGATGTTACATCCACATTCTCGCACTCCTGCACTCTCAATATCTCTGCACAACTGATTCTTGTAAGCCACATATGTTGCACGATAATCAAGAGTCACTTATGACATGTTAATTTGCTTTGATTTATGAGGAAAGGGAAGTGATTTAAAACTAATGGGAAATAAATGTCCTGCTTTTCAAAGATCTACTTAATGGTTGCTATTTATGATACCTGTATTTTGAAGGTAATTTGTATGTGTGGAAAGGACATTTTAGTAAATACATGACATGCACTTGGCCCTTTAATGATTCAAGGTCCATAATTCATTACTATAGTTTCATGTATATCAAAGTGCATTGAAGAAAAACAAAGTATGAAAAATAGAAGGAAAAAGGAGTTTTTTGTGGTGATACAGTTAACTCTCTAGTGAGGTGTTGGGTTAAATCTCTCATTCACTTCTTGGTCTGACCCAGGTTCAAATCTCAACAGGTTTCCAACAAAACCCTCTAAACCTATCAGCCCTCCTTGTAAACCAGAATGCAACACAACACACAGAATGCACTACGCAGTCTCACCCAAGATAGCTTTATGGGTGACGACAATGCTCAAGTGCTTGCAGTCTAGGAATGAGTGGGGATCTAGTAATGTATTTTATCTTCTTCATGCATTCATCATGTTATTCATTCAAATATTCTTAGGATTCATTTATCTTTTAGGCCCATGCATGCATTCTAATATATCTATCTTGACCATTCTTTCATAAACTATTCATTGACAACAAGTAAACATGCAATAACCATCACATATAACACATGTTTTACCGTGGTTCACCCCCTCCTGGGCTACGTCCACAAAGATTTGGCTTTTCTGCTCTTTTATTTAGTTTGCTGCAAAATATGGTGTTGGGTGCATTACATATCCAATCATACAAGCACTATGAGGTTGAGTAACCTCTGTGAGGTGGACTAGATCACACTAGGATCCTCAGCCTATGACCTAACCCTCAAAATCTGGCTACTTGACTCTTCTACAGCTCAACAGCTTTTACAAATATCAACAATTATGAACTTACAATTGTTGAACAACAATTGAACTCAACTACAATAAATTGAGCAACCCCTAACCTAGAACTCCTAGGTCTTTATTTATACTTATTTTTAGGCTTATAGTCGTTACAATGTTTTTTACAAACCCTAACCCTAACATTGTTAGGTTTTCTTGCTTGCACACCACGTTGATTTCCTTCTTTGCATGTTGTTTTTCCTTCTTTTTTTTGCATGTTTCTTTCTCTCCATCGATTGCACACGTTCCAAAATCAGGTCTTCTTTCCAAAATTTGGTCTTTCCCAAAATAGACAATTTCTCCAAAATTATGCCTACACCCAAAATAGCCTTCCTTCTAAAAATAGGCCTATGCCCAACATGCCCCCAACACTGACATGTGGCTCATCCCGAGCCACTCAATTGGTGCGTGCTCCCTGAACTTACCTGTCCAGATTGTGGAACTCTTATGCTAGTTCCTTTCCTTTTTCTCTCATATGTCCAGCTTTGGTTGTTAGATCCTATATTGTATGCATTGTTATCTCATCCTGCATTAATATTTCCCTCTCTACTTGTGTTCGTGATCTACTTTTCTTCTCTTCCTCAAACTATGCAATCATCTACACTGCTTGTTCTTGGAGGGGTTATGATTCATCTTGTCTTTCTTGATTCTGTGTCTGCGTTTCTTTCAACTCTATCTACAACTTCTTCATTTCTTGAGTGCCCTTCAAGTGCTTTGTGATGTTCATTGTTTTATTCCTTTGTTTGAGCTCTTGTATGGCAGCGTTGATTGTCTCCTCTTCTTGGTCCCACTATTGGATCTTATCGTATTCTTCTAGCGTTTTCCATAGTTGTGCGTATCTATTGAGCAATTCTTCTAGTTCCCTTGCTTGTTTCTCCATCTCTGTTATTTGGAGTGCAGATTCTTGTTTTCTCTGCCCTCGGACCTCAGGAGGATTTGTAGGGTTGATCCTTTCTTTGAGATCCTCGATCTTTTGCTTGTATTGGTCAATTGTTTGTGAGATCAGGTTGATCTTATCCTCTGTGCTTCTCTCCATTGCTTGTGCATTGTTTGGGATGCGATTGTAAGTCATTGTCAATCCATGTTCTAATTTATCCATATGTTCCTTCTCCTCCTCTTTTTCTGTAGTCAATTGGTCTCATGTGATTTGAAGCATTTACACGACTCCTCTACCCACCTCTAAGTTTGTTACATCCACGTGGGCCCTGGATTGGACTTCTTTCATGACACTGACCTGGAGTCCATATAGTGCCTTGGTGGGTATTTGTGCCATGACCATTTCCACTTGTTCCACCTCCTCTAGGGTTTTTTGTGCAGTCTCCTAATCGAATTTGATCATTTGAAACGTTACTGTAAATGTCTCTATGGCCTAGACTACAAACTACACTATATCCTCTCCTTCTTTCTGTGAAAGTGATCATTGTGTCTTTTCCTATTGTTGCGTGGTGGTCGTGGTCCTTCTTGGCTCCGTAGTTGTTGTATGTTCTCATGGACCTCTATGAGCTTAGACATTATTTCTTCCCACCGTGCCTCTGCAATTCTGACCACTTCTTTGCCCCTGTCTTGGACCTTGTTTGTGACTAGCTCCGCATCATCCTCTGTCAGGGTGATATCTGGGTCCTCTATGTCATATTTCCTCTTCTTGCGTGCCTCTTGTTCCTGCACATGATTCCTTAATGTTTGTGAGGGCTATGCCCCACTTGTTGTACGTTGGTTTCTTTGTTCTCCATCCTGTGAAGTATCCTTCTTCCTAGTCTTTGGTTGGCTTCATGTCCTTATTGTTGTTGCTATCCTCCTTGGCCATTTTGGTACTGTGCTGCTCCCAGTTGGTTGATTCCACGTTGTAGTTGTTCTAGTATTACCAGTCAGGCTACTTGTTCTCACTGAAGGGCCTGCTTCAACCTTGTCCTTAGGCCTAAAGGATTGCATTGTTCCTGTCCTCATGGTTGGTTTTGTTAATGGTAGTTTCCACTGCGCAGACTAGTCTTTAATTATCCAATCCACTTTCTCTCTAGTGATGCAATACTGCATCTCTAGCCATTCCTTCTTTGGATCCCTTGCTACTTGGATCCACATGTGATGTCTAGACGCCTTGAATTTGGCTATCCCATCTGTCTCGTGGACTACCTCCTTAGGTATGTACCACAAATTTGTTGTGTGTTGTTGTATCTCCTCTAGCAGCATTGCAAAGGTGGTGTTATTTTTCTATTGTGTCTTATTGTCCTTGGCCTGCTAAAGGGATTCGTATCTAGCCGCATAGCATTTCTCCATCCCATCCAAAAATGCCAAGAATTTGGGCTCCTTCCATCCTACTAATGCTATCAAGATGATCATCCAGGAGTAATGGAACTCAGTTCCATTGTCCTGGGCATCTCTATAGTCTATTAAGAATTGGTTCAGTAGGTATGGCGATCAGCTGAACATGACCCCCTTCATGCACTGTGCAACTACTACAATAATGCTTGTTAGCACTTCCTCTTTACGACATTTCCTCAAAATTTTGCGATCCATCAGCTTGCTAGCGAACCTTGTCGCATTGTAATTGATATCATTGAGGAAAATTCCCCTATTACCCTGAGTGGTGTAGATCTACGCTTTAACCAGATATGTGATTTATTTCTTGTGTGCCTTGTTATCTAGGTATTCCTCTAGTTGCGTGCCGATTATTGGGAGTCATGTGACTTTGGAAATCAGTGCCACATCTATTTGTACCGGCCTATTAATCCATAGGATGCCTCCGTGTACACGGGAGACTAGTTGTTTGACACACAGCCCGACATTCTTACCGCACCTGAAATGTGGTATGTCCAATAGGTTCATAATGCCAAAGTTGTATAGCCCAGTTATCCACTGTGCGGGCTCTAGTATGGGTTTGCATAGGGGTCCAATTCCCTTGTGTTTATTAGATAACTCTCCTTGGCCAACTCTGGGAATTTATCCACATTGCACACATCATGGTCAGTGTACCTAGGCTTAGGTACCTTTCCCATCATATCATCCATAGTAATGACTACGTCTGGGAGATAGGGGAGTGTAATCTCCATGGTGTACTACGCCTTTCTTTTCTGTCCTACAGTAGATGGACCTGCTTCTGCGGGCTCTACGTCCCCTTCTTCCTTTTCAGACTCTGGTTGGTCAATGATTGAACCGGACTTATGTAGGAACACAATGAAATACAAAAATACACATAAACGCAGAGATGCAGTGGAAATAAGACTTCATTTCATTAATAACAAATGACTGAAAAATGCTTACAAACAAAATGGAAATAAACTAGCTAGGGCGTTGGTAGCTTATCTATGAGAAGAGATGTGGCGGCTACTAGCCTCTGAACTCTGTGTTACAATGAGGCTCGAAGGCTTATATATTATTCAGAAACAATGGAAAACCCTAAACATCCAAAAACCTAACCGTAGGAGATGAAATGCTAGAATATGGGCCCCGTTGGGGTAAATTGGTACATCAATTTCTCGGGGTCATAACTTTGGGCATACTATCTCCGTTTGATGCACATGATACATCATTAGAAAGATATATCTGAGGAATACACTATTGAAAACGAATATCGAGTCCGGAATGGACTCATATTCACCATAGAATTCATGCCCAAAAAACGTCATTTAGGGCCTCAAAACAGCTACGGAAGTTCAGGACCCGAAGAACTTCTAAAAATAGTAAATTGTGCTACAATTAAGGAAACTGAAAAAATGAAAGAAACAATGGTGTGGGTCCAAGTGGAATAGGTGGGTGGCCACCAATATCCACCTGGATTAGTCCTCCCCCCTTAGGAAGCAATGGTCCCCATTGCGTTGAGTTCCTCCATGAGATGAGGAAACTTCCGCTGAACTTGGTCCCTGGTGAGCCAGTTGCCCTGGTGAAGGAGTTGGCCTGTTTTGACAACTCGATATAGATGGATCCTCTGTTGGCGGGTGTTCTTGATCTATGTGTCCATAATTCGATCAATTGTGACTTGTTCCATGCAATCTGGGTTTAACTCTGTTGGTGTGACTTGTTCTACCATGTCGGATGTGTCTAGTAAAGGTGGAAAGTAGGGTCGAAGGCGGTCCACATTGAACACTGGGTGTACACCAAGGAATGGTGGAATACCAAGCTCAAAGGAATTGTCCCCTACAACATTGGTGATGGTGTATGGCCCATATCGGAGTGGGCGAATCTTGCGGTAGGGTACATCGAGCCACTCCTTTTGCAAATGTAGCCACACTTTGTCCCCCACCTGGAAGTTGTGTGGCACCCAATGTTGATCATGTCGTTATTTGTACTTAGCATTGGCTCTGTCCAAGATGTCATGAACCTATTGGCAGATGTGCTGAATGCACTCAATGCAGCTATTTTCCTTGTCAACCTCAGACTGGACATGGGCTGAATCTACCTGAGTAGCCGCAAATGGCATGGCTATGTCAATGGGACATAGTGGCTGGAATCTCAACCCCACTTGAAAGGGGATATGGCTAGTTGAGCTATGGAGAGCCCGGTTGTAGCTATGTTGTACATAGGGGAGGCTCTCATCCCATGTGCGTGGATGCTTTGAGTTGTACATGCGCATAATGTGTACAATCATTTGGTTGATGACCTCTGTCTGGCCATCAGTTTGTGGATGGAAAGTTGTGGACTTGGTGAGCTTAGTGTCCAGCATCGACCAGAGGCTGGACCAAAATGTACTAAGGAACCTGTTTTCCTGATCTGAGATGATAGACTGTGGGATCCCAAAGTGTACCCACACTCATTCAAAGAAGAGTTTAGCAGTGGCTTTTGTTGTGACATTCTTCTTGCAGGCCATCATAATGGACATCTTCGATAATCGGTCGATGACCACAAAAACATAGTCATTTCCATGCTTAGTAGAAGGAAGGCCCAACATGTAATCCATAGATATGGATTCCCAAGGTCAACTGGGGGTAGGAAGCGGAGTATAAAGTCCTTGCTTCTTGATGGTCGATTTGGCAATGGCACAAGCAGTGCAAGAATTGATGTACTTCCCGACATCCTATCGAAGGTTCGGCCAATAGAAATACTTTTGCAGTACTGCCATGGTTTTCTCGACCCCGAAATGCCCAGTGACCCAACTGTAATGCACCTCCCAAATCATCTTGGCATGCTCACTTGAAGGAACACAAAGGTGTCCCAGGTGACAAAGCAGGAAATCCTGGAGGTGAAAATTGGGAACTTGATTACCCTCCAAGAGTGTATTGTATGTGTGGCTGAATTCTGGATCACTTGTGTAGAGAAGAGACCAATCGGAAGTCTTGTGCCCACAAGAGTTGAGCACAGTGGTTAGCGCCATGATGGGTGGTCGACTGAGGCAGTCTACAACATTATTGGTCCTGCCTTTCTTTTTCTTAATGTTCAAATAAAACTGTTGCAAGTATGTGGACCACTTCTGATGGTGATCGTTCTGCAACTTCCCTTGTGTCTATATGAACTGTAGGGGTCGATGGTCTGTGTGGATGATCGTTTCCTTTCCAAAAATGTAATGATTCCATTGCCGACAAGCCTACACAATGGAATACATTTCTTTGTCATAAGTGGGATACTTTCTAACTATGTCGGAAAGTGTCTCACTGTGATATGCCACTGGATGCCCATGTTGAGTAAGGACTTCCCTGATGGCATAGTCAGAGGCATCTGTCTCGATCTCAAATGGTTGTTGCAAGTCTGGTAATTTGAGCACTGGTGCAGAGCAGAGGTGATGTTTCAACTCCCCGAATGCCTTCTGTTGAGATTCAAACAAAAATAATTTTTCTTAAGATCCTTCCTTGGTGACTTGACTCAAGGGCCAAGTGATTTGAGAGAATCCCAACACAAACCTATGGTAGAAATTGGCAAGACCTAAAAAGCTGCGGAGCTCTGTTAGGGTGGTTGGGGCTAGCCAATCCTGAATGACTTGGATATTTGTTGGATCCACATGCACCCCTCACTCATCAATTATGTATCCCAAATACTGAACCTGGGTCATGCCAAAAGTGCATTTCTCCAAATTCGCACACAACTTGTGTTGCCGCAATGTTTGGAGGACCTGTCGGATGTGGTGGAGGTGCTCTTCCCAAGTATGGCTGAAGATCAGAATGTCATCCAAGTACACCACTACAAATGAGTTGGTGAATGGTCGTAGGATGTCATCCATTAGCCTCATGAAGGTTGTAGGGGCATTCGTCAACCCGAATGGCATGACCAACCATTCAAAAAGGCCCTCCTTGGATTTGAAGGCAGTCTTCCACAAATGAGAGCATTCAATTGGTACCTAGTGATACCCCGACTTCAAGTCGATCTTGCTGAAATATTTCGCCCCCTTGAGTTGGTCCAGAAGGTTATCAATCCGTGGGATTGAGTACCTATTCCGAACAATGATCTTGTTTAGTGCATGATAGTCAATGAAAAGTCTCCAAGTCCCATCCTTCTTTTTCACTAACACGATCGAGCTCCCACAGAGTGATGAACTCGGTTGGATGTGACCTTTCTGCAATAGCTCCTGAATCTGCCTCTTGATTTTGTCATTCTCCAGAACATAGCACTGATAGATGGGTCCATTGGGCAACGATGCACCTAGGGTCAAATCGATGGGGTGCTTAACCTGGCAGTGTAGAGGCACCCCTGCGGGAGAGGTGAATATGTCATCGTACTTCTCCACGACCTTACCCATCTATTGTTTTCATGTAGTGGGGCCATGTCTGGAGGTCATGGCCATAGTCTTCCTCTTTCCCTAAGGGCAGATCATCAGGAAAACAAATTTCCTGGTTTTGGAAATGAGCTCACTACATTGTTTTGCAATAACCACAGAGATGGTGGTAGGTGGTCCTATTTCTGGTATCCTATACAACTTATTGACCAAGGTGATAATAAAATCATGAGGCCTAGACTCATACACAACATGTCGCTTTCACAAGTACAGTTGGACTAATAATACATCATAAACATCAAGAGGAGCAATGTCACATAATACCTCATCGGTGAAGGGCTTGATGCTATAGGGAAGGCGACATTGTTGGCTGACGCGGAGGTCCCGTCCTTCGTGCAACCACCCGATGGTGTATGGTTGTGGGTGTGTTGTGGCCGGCAAGCCCATCTGCTTCATGACCTCTACCGAGATGAGTTTCTTCTGGCTCCCACTATCGACAATGAACTGTAACGGGGAACCCTTTACCCACATCTTGGAATGGAAGAGACACTCCGCCTCCTCTGGATATTCTGGTTCCTCCTTCTGGATCTTCATGCTGGAAACGATGGCGTTGGGCTCCGCATCGATAATATCCTTTCCCCTATCATTCCCCTTGTCAGGTTCTGATTCAGAGTCGGAGCATGCATCCGATTCAGAAGCCTTCAACTTGGCTAGCAGTGACTGCTTGGCCCGACACTCACTTGTGTTGTGAGTGGAGCTCTTATGGAACTCACACCACTTCCCCGTGTA
>JASDQU010338287.1:601-12534 GCA_032191745.1 Picea mariana
TCTTTATACTTCTCAATACTTCCATCAGCAGCATGTTTTATTTTGGAGAACCATTTGGAGGATACCACATCTTTATTCTTTGGTCTGGGAACTATTTCCCATACTTCGTTCTTCATTTTGGATTGGTATTCCTCTGTCATGGCATATGCCCATTCTTTCCTCTGAATGGATTCTTCAAAACAGGTAGGCTCCTCTTCTACGAGATCACACATCAAAGCCGTATAACTGGAGAATGTCTTTGGTCTTTTCACCTGTCTTGTGGTTCCTTCGGGAACACCATACTTCTCTCCATCTTGAATAAGCTCTCTAGCCCAAGTTGGATTTCTTTTATGGAGGATCGTCATCTGAGGAGGTTCTTACACTTCTACTATATCATGGTCTTTTAGAATTTCCTCATCGGGGGAAGTTATGACTTCCCTCACTGGTTCTGCAGCTCTGGGAACCTCCCTCATTGCAGTATTGGGGATTACGGGTTCCTCTTCATATACCTCTTCAAGCTGGCATATTTTAGATTTCTTGAGTGTTGCATCTTCATCAAAGGTCACATCTTTGCTTATCTCAATGTGATGTTGACCTGGTATATAGATTCTGAAGGCCTTGGAGACCTCACAGTATCCCACAAATATTCCCTTCTTTCTTGAAGGGTCCAATGTGTTTCTCTTTTCTTTAGGTATATGAATAAACATTGGACAGCCAAATATTTTGAGATGGCTTACCTCTGGCTTCTTTCTGGTGAACATCTCTTCCGGTGTCTTGAGCCCAAGTGCACTATGGGATAATCAGTTCTGCACATAAACATCTGCCATTGATGCTTCTGCCCATAAGCACATAGGAAGATCTTGATCATGAATCATAGTCTTCACAGCTTCCAGTATAGTTCTGTTCTTCCATTCAACTACACCGTTTTGTTGGGGATTATAGGGAGTAGTGAGTTCCCTCTTGATTCCAACATCTTTCCAGAAGTTCACAAACTCTTTTAAGGTATATTCTCCTCCATTATCTGACCTGAGTATCTTGATCTTTCTTTCAGAAAGGTTCTCTATCAAGGCTTTGAATGAAACAGTGGAGGATTTGTAGAAAATGATACAAAGCTTGAAGTAAAAGAGGATTCCCTTTCTGCAAAATCTGTAACTCTAACAGGAGGAGGAGTAATAAAACCTGGAGTGCGAAAATATTCTGAGGTCTGGAGTCTGGACCAAGGTACAACTTCAGGGGAGACAAGAGTGACAAGGATTTCTCCCTCCAAATCCATACCAGGAGGGGAAAACTCAATAGGAACACTCCCAAACCTGAAACTTTTGAAAACTCCAACAGACGGTATAATAGGAGAATGAGAAGCAACTATCGGGGTTCCTAAAGGAGGACAGTGAAAATTATCATAAATACCTGGTTCAACAGCAGAAGTACCTTCTCGAGGGGCCTTTCCCTTTCTGACAATTTTCTCTAGGTCAACTTCAGGTGTTGCTAAAGGCAGTTTTGGAGTAGACATCATGTGTCTGCCTCTAGAAGACACAGTTGAAACAGTGGAATCGCCGGTGGATTTGCATCAATGGATTCACCACAGTGGAGTCGTCAGGTGACAGTTCCAATCTTTTATGTACTAAGTTCTGATGCACCTTCAGAACTAATAATCTTTGTCATTCAATCCCAGGGAAAATTTTCAATTTCATCCCCGACAAAAGCACCAGAAATCACCTCCGGATTGCTGCAGAGGTAGGCCCAATACCCATCAGTATTTAATGTCACATTTTGGTTATAAAAAGTTCAAATGGGTGCAATCTCAAGAAAATGTCATCTTAACTCAGAAGACTGGACTGATATGCACAAGAGGGTGAGGTCTGGTTTAACTTCAGCCATTAGGTTGTAATAAGGGTGAGTAGGAGGAAGACTTCATCGAAGAATGTAGAGGTATGTCGTGAACATCAGGCTTTCCAGCAGTCTAAGGAAGAAAAACTTAAACACAAGGTTGTCTTGAATTCAAATTAAAAGGAATTGAAAGAAATTATAATAGCATTATGATCAAACTTTCATCATAATGCAGTCACAATAATTCAAGTAAATCAGTCAACCATGAACTCTTTCAGTACCGGAGGGAAACAAGAGGGAGCAAGAAAGCTAACTTTCATTAAACAAGAAATCTCAGATTACAAAGCATAACCAGAGAACCAGAGTGTTCATTAAAACTTTACAAATCGAGAGCTTTTCTCTACCATCGACCATAACAAAATATCAAAACTGAGTATTTATACTCAGAATAGCTCGCCATCACCAGGAGTGTGACCTAGCTACTACAATCAAATATTAGTGTCTACATCTTCTTCTGTTAGACTGCGCTCACATGCTTCTGACAGACGCAAAATCATATCGGTATGGGCCTCACAAGAAAATCCATGACAGGGAACTTTCGGCTGACAGTCTACCCTCCATGGCTAGATTTTTTATGCTTTCCATTTATGTGGTGAAATGAGATTTCAACTACCTTTCCCACTTTCATTAACTTATTTCATTCGGATCAGAACGAAGCGTGACACCCATGAATGCTCCAGGTGAGCTCACAACTCCTTCGAGTCAAAATTGGCACCTCGAGGCCATAAGGATCCTTCTCTATGACCAGCTCAGGCGCTCTGATCTTTTGCGTGGCTCCATTCCCCTGCCCCATACGACCGCGGGTTGTGACCTCGTGCTAATCCATATGAAATATCAGGATTTCCCATTTCGGGATTTTTCACTCCCCTTGACTCCAAATATCCTGATGCTCGAAATCGTAAAATGATCCACCTGGATCAATGGTCAGAGTTTCTTAGGACTTGACGACCACGATCGTTTCCTTAAAAAACTATAGCCGCCCGCTGCTTGAATGGGCGCTTATCTTTCTTTTGGCTCCACTTTCCATATGACCCCGCCTTGTGACCGTGGGCTTAACTCGTAGGTGCGTCACGATTTTGCGTTTCACAAACTCACGATGCGCTCCATGCTCAAAACTCCAAGTCACGAAAACGCGACCGCCCGGATCAGTCGACACACGTCTCTTTACATCAAATGACCAAGATCATATCGACGTTTCAGGGCTAGGGATGTCGAAATTTCTCACTTTCTCCTTGCCGAAATGGATTTCTCCGCGGCTCGGATCTGGCACCACGTGTCCCGCTGAACGGAAGGCCCTAATTATTTCGTGACTTTGTGTTTTGCAAGTCCTTATGACTCAACCCTTTGACTGCTCCATCTTGCGAGCCAGCGAAACGTTGATCCTACATCGCGCGTCCTTCCGAGTATCAACGGCTAGGATGGGCCTCGCGATTTCGGACCTTTTTCCGCTATACTTCATGCAACTGTATGGTCTCGATCACCCGATGGACATCGATCTGATCTACTTGAGGGATCTCTGTCGTTGAAAACTGATCTTCCTCGGTTGCTTGATTTGCGTCCACATCAAACTGCTTCAAGTATTGTGTTTGGTGCTCATGAATGTGACCTATGATAAATCACATGGATGACTGACTGAGGGCTCGGGAAAACAAAGGCGCAGCGATAGAGATAAAGAGAAAAGAGATCGTCTTTAGGGAAAACAGAAAGGCTTAGAGCAAATACTTCTCAGGAAAGCTGCTAAGGAAAAACAGGTCTATCAAACGGATGAAGGCTAACAGAAAGAAAACTACAAGCCGAGAGGAAAAACATACGATCGAGTCTGCAAAAGGAGCAGAGATAGTCAAAATTACAGACTTGGGTAGAAACCACAACTCACAAGACCTTGACATGTTTATGTGTTAAAACAAGCTATCTAGATCAAATACAGAACATCGGGATTGAGTATCAATTGACTAAAACCTCTAATTATATACGCTACAGAAACTAAAAACAACATAATGTAAGAATTGGTTTAACGATACTAACTCGTGCGAACTACAAGAACAACAAATTTTATTTTTCGGGAAAAAGGTTGATAATTTCGATAGACTCATACTTAGTTTAATATGATTCACATGGAAAGGTAACATGTACATCCCTATCAGATTCAATCGATTTGAAGCTCTTCAAGATATAATTCCTGGTTGTTGATGAACATCAGGTTTGGTCGACGTACTTTCGCTTTAGGACAGTACTCAAAAGAAATAATTTATATTTCTTGACATAGGTCTCATAGTCGAAACTCACAGAACTGTATGGTTCGATCAAGATTAAATTTATTGGTGACAGAGGTAATGATACGATTAAGATGAAACGAAATAAGAGTCACAGTTTGTAGTAACCCGCTTAGTGACAACCAGTAGAGTACCAGTGATTTCACCATTATCAGATGCTCAAGAGAAGGATAATCTCCAGGCGCAGGCTTAGCACCAAAATCGAGAGGTTGACTGACCTAGGGATTCAGTTAACTACTACGTCGATTTTCTTAAAGAACAGATCTAGATTTAGCCATGGGAATTTAAAATTTATGCGAGTATAAGATATAAGGATTTTTTATCTCAACTAAAAAGAGTGAATCTATTATTTGAAAGAATTACGATAATTAATAACTACAAAAATTAATGGAAGGAGGATTTAATCAAGACTTATTTCCGTTCTAAATCCTAGACGCGAATGAAGGTTTAAGAGAGGACTGAAGGAGCTGTATTTATACTCAGAACAGCTCGCCATCACCGGGAGTGTGACCTGGATACTACAATCAAAGCTTTGTGTCTACATCTTCTTATGTCAGGCTATGCTCACATTCTTCTGACAAATGCAAGATCAGATTGGTATGGGCCTCACAAGAAAATCCATGGCAAGGAACTTTCAGCTAACAGTCTGCCCTCCATGGCCATATTTTCCATGCTTTCCATTTATGTGGTGAAACGAGGTTTCAACTACCTTTCCCACTTTCATTAACTTCTTTTATTGAGATCAGGATGAAGCCTGACACCCGTGAATGCTCTATGTGATCTCACAACTCCTTTAAGTCAAAATTGGTGCCTCAAGGCCATAAGGATCCTTCTCTGTGACCAAATCGAGTGCTCTGATCTTTTGTGCAGATCCATTCCCTTACCCCATACGACCGCAGGTTGTAACCTCATGATCATCCATATGAAATATCAGGATATCGCATTTCGGGAGTTTTCACTCCCCTTGACTCCAAATATCCTGATGCTCGAAATCACGAAACGGTCCACCTGGATCAACGATCGGACTTTCTTAGGACTTGACAACCACGATCGTTTCCTTAAACAATTATAGCCGCTCGCTGCTTGAATGGGCACTTATTTTTCTTTTGGCTCCACTTTCCATATGACCCCACCTTGTGACGATGGGATTAACTCTCAGGCACGTCACGATTTCGCATTTCATGAACTCGCGATGTGCTTTATGCTCGAAACTCCAAGTCACGAAAACCTGACCGCCCAAATCGTTCGACACGCGTCTCTTTACATCGGACAACCCAAATCATATCGATGTTTTGGGGCTAGGGATTTCAACATTTCTCACTTTTGCCTTGCCGAAATGGATTTCTCCATGGCTTAGAACTAGCACCACGTGTCCCGCTGAATGGATGGTCGTGATTATTTCATGACTTCATGTTTCACTAGTCCTTATGACTCAACCCTTTGACTGCTCCATCATGCGAGTCAATGAAACGTTAATCCTGCATCACGTTTCATTCCCAGTATCAATGGCTAGAATGGGCCTCATAATTTCGGACCTTTGTCTGTTATACTTCGCACAACTGTATGGTCCCGATCACCCGATGGCCATCGATCTGATCTTATTGAGGGATCTTTGTCGTTGAAAACTGATCTTTCTCGCTCGCTTGATTTGCATGCACATCAAACTAATTCAAGTATTGTGCTTGGTTCTCATGAATGTGACCTAAGAGAAATCACATGGATGACTGACTGAGGGCTCAGGAAAACAAAGGCTTGATGATAAAGGTAAAGAGAAAAGAGATTGTCTTTAGGGAAAACAGAAAGGCTTAGAGTCAATACTTCTCAAGCAAACTGCTAAGGAAAAATAGGTTTATCAAATGGATGAAGGCTAACAAAAGGAAAACTTCAAGCCGAGAGGAAAAACCTATGATTGGGTCTACAAAAGGAGGAGAGATAGACAAAATTACAGACCTAGGTAGAAACCACAACTCACAATGCCTTGAGAATTTTATGTGCTAACATTGGCTCCACAGGGGATGGCATGCTCCCTGTGAGCTTCCAAGAACACGCAGCTCCAGTGTCTTTGATTTTGGTTATGGAGTCTCCTATCAAAAACAAAATAAACATAAAACAGAGATGGTATTTACAATGGTGAGGTGTTGATTGCGGCTTTAAACAGAAAACATTTTCAGGAAGTGCCCATTTATAGGGCCATCAAAGACTTTGTCTCCCTCCAAATTATGCAATCTATAAGTGTTATTTGGGAACCTCTTAGATATTTTGAAGGGTTCGATCCAAAGGACTTAAAATTTTCCATTCTTTCCCTTGTCATGTTTAGGTGCATCCCATTTGAGTACTAGATCTCCCAACTGGAAGTCCTCTTTTCTTCTTTTCTTGTCGAAATTATTATTAATTATCTGTTGACAGTCATGTGCTATGTCCATCACCTGCTCTCTAGTCTGTTGGACTTCTACCAGTTGATGAATTCTTCTGATCATATCGTCAGGCTCTCCTTGATAGTCTTGAAAGAATTTTTCTACAAGAAGGGTGAGGTGAGAAGGAAAAACAACCTCAGTCCCATATACCAGTTGGAAAGGAGAGATGCCCAGGGACCTCTTTGTTGTCACTCTATCAGCCCAAAGAGAAACTTTGAGCTTTGAATCCCATGATTTCTTGTTGTCCTCCAATAATATTTTGATGATATTTATCAAGCTCTTGTTGGAGGATTCTGCTAATCCATTGCCTTGCGGATAGTAAGGGGTGGAGTGGATTAATGAAATTTTGAACTGATCACAAAACTTGATCAATGGTTTGGCCCTAAAGGAAGTAGCATTATCAGTAACAATTATGTTCAGGCAACCAAACCTTGCTATAATATCTTCAATAAAATCAATGATCACTTTGTGAGAAGTGCTCATGGTGGGGATAGCTTCTATCCACTTGATAAAATAATCTGTTGCAGTTAAGATCCACCTATGTTGACCACTTGAAGGAGCATGAATTTCCCCAATAAATTCTAGGCACCATTGTTGAAAGGGTCCTAAAGCTAGTAAAGGTTTCAATGGAAGAGACTTGAGTTTTTTCTTCCCAGAGAATTTTTGACATTTGATACAAGCCCTGATTTTTGCACAGGCATCAGTGAATAGAGTGGGTCAATAGTACCCAGCCCTGATAATTTTGTAGGATGTGGTTTTCCAGAAATGATGTCCCCCACATAGGCTGTCATGGAACTCAAATATAATCCTTTGGGCCTCTTGTGGGTCTAGACATCTCAGGAGCACTCCTAGAGGGTCTTTCCAATACAATATATGCCCAATAAGGCAATACCTAATTTCTTTGAGCTTTAAATCTCTTGCCTTACTTTTTCCCATACCATCTGGAGGTCGCAAATCCTGCAGGAAAAATATAATATCTTTATACCAGGTGCATCCTGCTAATGGAGGGTTGTTCTAAGGGATTTTATTGGCCACTTCAGCCTGTTGATTTTCTGAACAAGCATTGATGGAGTTAACCCCCAGAGCTTCACAATTAGATTCATCCAACAACTTGGCTAAACCCTGGCTCTTGACTAGTTTGATGGGTTTTATTTACAGGTCATTTCCAGGTCAAATTCAAGGATTTTGGCAATCCATTTGCTCCTTCTTCCATCTATGTCAGGTTGAATGAGAATGTCCTTCACAGAGGTTGAAGGAACATATGCGATGATTTTTGAATGTAGAACATAGACTCTGAAATATTTAAGAGCTTTCACCAAGGCATAGGCCTACTTCTCCATGATGTCATATCTAACCTCTACATCTCCTAGTGCTCTACTGAAAAAGAAAATAGGTTGCTCCAACCCTGCATCATTCTTCTGTAGTAAAACAGTGGCCACTGTATCAAAAGAGGAAAAGGATAAGATCAGAAAATCCTTGGAATAATCAGGATTGATGAGCACAGGTGCTTCAGTTAGTGCCTTCTCAATTTGGTTGAAGGATCCTTTGGACTCAGTATTCCATGTTACTCCATTCCCCTTCCTGAGCATGGTTGTGATATGCTTCACCAATTCGGAAAAAATTGAAACAAACCTTCTCAGAATATTGATTTTGCCCAAGAAGGACTGAACTTCTTTCTTAGATATGGGAAGTGTTAGGGCTTGAATAGCTTCTACTCTGCTTGGATCAATCCTGACCCCCTCAGCTGACACAATGTGTCCCAACAATTTTCCTTCCTACATGGAAAATAAGGACTTCTTGGGATTTAGGGAGAGACCAAACCTTCTGCATTTAGAGAAGACATTTATCAGATGTTGATAATTTTCTTTATAATATTTGGAGAATATTTTTATGGCATCCAGATAAATGACCACAAATTTATCTCGTTCTCCAATGAAGACGATGTCTATGGCTCGCTAGAAGGTCGCCCCTACGTTCATCAATCCAAAGGGAATTTTGGCATACATAAATGCTCCCCAAGGAGTGGTGAATGTTTTATTTTCTCTGTCTTCAGGCGAGATAGAGATCTGATTGTATCCAGAAAATCCATCAATCATGGAAATCTTAGATGCACCAGTCACCCTCTGCAATATGTGTTCCATCTTAGGCAGCGATTAATTGTCTTTCTTAGAGCTCCTATTAAGATTTTTGAAATCGACATAGAGTCTGATTTCTCCACTCTTCTTTCTCACTGGGACCAGGTTGGCTACCCATTCAGAATATCTCAAAGGGGCAATGATTTTGGCATCCAGCAGCTTCTTTACCTCTCTCTCCATGATGGGAAATAACATAGGATTTATCTGTCTTAACTTCTACCTAAATGGTTTGGCCTCCGCTTTCAATAGGATCTTATGCTCGATGATGTTGGTGTCATATGTTCTGAGGTCTTCATAGGTCCAAGCAAACACATCAGAAAATTCTTTTAATAACTTAGCATACTCAGCTCTATGCTCCCTTGACAGGCTACTACAAATCTTGATGAACTTTGGATCCTCCTCTGTACCAATATTGCACTTGGCTACATCAACATCCTCTATTGGACCCTTAAACTTTATTGCCACATCGTTCCCATTGAACAATATTTCTAATGGAACTAGTCCCTTCGGAATGTAATTGCTAGGCAACTGAACAATATGGTGATTAGCAATTTTATTCAAAAATACTTTGGCTAGAGGGTCACCTTCGGCATCATGATCCTGATCAATGTGTAATACAGAGAACTCATCATCCGACTCAACAAATCTTAGGATTTCAATATCATCCTCAAACACCTTCCAATGCTTGATATTGTCAAGTACATAGGGCCTATATCTAATCTCAACATCATACCTAAGCTTAGGTGGCAATGGGACCCTGAACTGGCTCGCTGAGACGGCCAAAGAATCAAACATAGTATTTTCCTCTCTTGGAATAAGTGAAATGTTGAAGGCTGAGAAGAAATTTTCAATTAGGTCCCACACCTCATTCCTGTAAGTCCTTAGCCTAGGGTGCTTGTCTTGATAAACATTTTTTACCTGATGAACAATTAGTTTATCATCTCCAAATATTACTAGCTCTTCAATTCCCATGTCTTTCGCAGCCCTCAAACCCAAAACAAGAGCCTCATACTCTACCACATTATTGGTAGCTTCAAATTCTAGCTTATAGGACAAAGGTATGGCATCTTGACAGGGTGACACAAAAACTACTCTGGTACCAGCACCTTCCCTAGAAGAGGCTCCTTCGAAGTACATCTTCCACACAAAAGTAGTTGGAGGAGGTATTTCACGAAAAGAAATGGGTTTCTTTCTGAATTCGAGAGGATCTTTAGAAGTATCTATGAGTTGTAACAAACTAGAACCCAAATCAGTGTCAACTAAAAAGATAGGATGATTGGTGGGGTCTGCTTCATCACTAATAATGTATGCCAATTGAGCTTACGTGTACAACCTCATATGCTCCCCTTCAAACACTAGAATGGTAGTGTTAATGTTTAAGCCATTATTATAGATGTTTGCATTTCATTAGATAACAATAGCATAATCCAAGATCACTGAGAAATACACAATCACAAGAGACACAAAATTTATCCTAGGAAACCCTCTAGGAGAAGAAAACCTAGAAAAACTTCCTTAATATAGATAGCCAATACAATGCCAAAAGATCTCTTATGATAATACAGAAATTCCTCTCCTAGATATGTGCTACTCTCTCTCTCCTTTGTCGGTAACAGATCAGAACTTGTCCTTCAAAATGAGCAAGTGAGTTATGTCTAAGTGAGGCGCTAGCCTCCTTTATTTATACAAGTCTGGCATGTGTGAAGTGTCTCTTCACTAGCAGGGCCGACTTCTCAAATTGGGTGGGTAAACCCACCTTTATTATATTTCTAGGTCTCTTTAATAATTGTTGGGGCCGACTTCTTATTCTGCCTATTACAATTGTCTTTTGACCAATCCGAAAAAGGGAATTTGGTCCTATTACAATAACTGAAATGATCAATCCACAATGGGGATTGATCCTATGAATAATATATCAATAATAATAATAATACTCTTTGCAATTACATTATTTCAACACTCCCCCTTAACAAGAAGGGTATTCTTCAGCAGCATCATGCGAGAGAGAGAGGACATCATCATCAACGACATCAAGTGGGAGGACAGCATCATCAACGACATCAAGTGGGAGGACAGCATCATCAACGACATCAAGTGGGAGGACAGCATCATCAATATCATCTTGGTTGGCGTATCTATAAATCATCGGAATTTTTCTTCATCAACAACATCAGCATTCTCAAAGGAATGCCATCAAGACCTAAGGAATATCCTCTCAGGACTCTGTCATACCTCAAGACCTAAGAAGTAATGCATTAGGCCAAGGTCTTTCATTTCAAATTCTGAGGCAAGTCTCCTTTTACATTTAGCGATGAGATTTTCTTCTCCAGTTAAGAATAAGTCATCCACATATAGCAGTAAGATTATTGGCTCATTATTCATAATTTTGAAGTAGAGATTTGAGTCTGCTTTACACTTGGTAAAGACTAAGCTCGTCAAGAAACTGTCTATACGACCATACCAAGCTCTAGGAGATTTCTTCAATCCATATAAGTCTTTCTTCAATCTGCAGACATGAGACCTCCTGTCTTCAACCTCAAATCCTTGAGGTTTCTCTATATACACTTCCTCTTCAATGACACCGTTTAGGAACGTTGTTTTCACATCCATCTGGTGCAGCTTCCAATTCATCTTAGTTGCAAGAGATATGATAGTTCTGATCGAAGTGTATCTGGCCACAGGAGTAAATGGCTCTTCATAGTCAATGCCTTCCTTCTAGGAAAATCCACGAGTGACAAATCTTTCTTTATACTTCTCAATACTTCCATCAGCAGCATGTTTTATTTTGAAGAGCCATCTGGAGGATACCACATATTTATTCTTTGGTCTGAGAACTATCTCCCATACTTCATTCTTCATTTTGGATTGGTATTACTCTATCATGGCATCTTCCCATTCTTTCCTTTGAATGGCTTCTTCAAAACAAGTAGGCTCCTCTTCTAGGAGATCACACATCAAAGCCGTATAACTAAAGAATGTCTTTGGTCTTTTCATCTATCTCGTGGTTCCTTCGGGAACACCATACTTCTCTCCATATTGAATAAGCTCTCTAGCCCAAGCTGGCTTTCTTTTATGGAGGATCGTCATCTGAGGAGGTTCTTTCACTTCTACTATATCATGGTCTTTTAGAAGTTCCTCATCAGGGGAAGTTATGACTTCCCTCACTGGTTCTGCAGCTCTGGGAACCTCCCTCATTGCAGTATTGGGGATTACGGGTTCCTCTTCATATACCTCTTCAAGCTGGC
>JASDQU010338289.1:0-12534 GCA_032191745.1 Picea mariana
TCAAGGTTAAGTGGTTCATCATCATAAAAATCCATATCACTTGCGAGCAAGTGTCCTCAAAGAATAAGTTTTGTCAGTGCGTCAGAGCGGGATGTTACACCCTTTGATTAATCTCCAACACCACTCTAGATGAGCTAAGGACCAATTCATCATCATTTACATCTTCTATATTGATTAATTTTTTTTTGTTATGATGATATTATGTTCCCTCATTGTCAGTGCTTGTACAACATTAAATATAAGTGAATTAATAGCTTGTTTGAAACATGTCATCTAATATTCCTAAGTATATTATTAATGAAAATTCATAAAAATAAATCATATTGAATAGTGTTTTTTTATTCACTTGATTCATCCCTCTGCAATTTTTCCATCAAGATTTTACACTCTTCTTCACTTAGATTAGAAATAATCGTATTGAACTTCCTCATTATATGGCCCTTCATGACATACGCTAACCAATACATATTATTTAAACTTACATATAGTTCAACCATATTCATTTTGTATAGAATTTACAAAGAACCTGCCTTTTTTGTTTTTCCAGATGTGCCATCATTGTGTCGACTGAAACATTTCTTATTTGAACTCTTCTCGCTCATATTTTTATCAATATACAACTTGTACCATTCAATATAGAAAATATTAAATATATTTTATAAAAAAATCACATAATTTTCAGCGAAAAAAAAATCGTTGTAACTGGTGCAATTTTTATATACAAAGCATCGGTATGTTTATTACATAAAACACATTGGGGCGTTCCATACAACAAAATACACTGAACAATTTAATTTCTTTTTTTAAATATTATGATTTACAACAATGCAATATATATATAATCCATCAGAACGACTACAATACAAAACAAAAACATAGCAAAAAAATTAAACATTCATAAAAAAAAAAACAATAGAAAAATTACACACCGTTGAGAAGAAAATTTTTAAAAATTATGTGACAACAATTTTTGTGTTGTTTAGATGAGAACATTGGTGATATATTGGATGAGAACATTGGCAATATTATTATTTTGCACCATTATTTTAATTTATTTATTTTTTCAAATCTGGTTTTATCGGTGTGTTCCTTATTCATAAACTCACCGGTGCGGTTTTGTCGAAATGGTGCACTTGAAAATCATAAAACATTTTAAAAAAACATCAAAACGGAAACCGTTTAATTTTTTATTTGTTAAGGAAGAGGGTTGACTGCGTTTGGGATCCGATGCAATAATTGGTCCCTTTGCATCACATGCCACACACTTATATATAGAAAAAAAAAACATTAGATCTAACATACCTAAAACAAAAAACCCTAATTATAAAGTGATAGAGGGAGTTAAACCATAGGCTGAAATTTTTCATTCACGTAAGTAAGAAAAAACAAGGGTTTAAGTTAAGTATGGAATATTTTATTTTATTATTTCTGGATGTATGGTTTTAAGTGAATCACCATACCCTTCAAATCTTGATTTTCTGAATATTTCTATTTTTCCAAAGTTTTCTTCTACTCCAGAGTGCTCCCCGTTATGTCTCTCTTCCAAATTTATCTCTTGTAAATTTTGGAAAAAAAATGGAAATATTAAATACCTTCTTAATATTAAAAAAACTTTGTGAAAAAGGTTTAGAGTGAATCACCATACCCTTTAAATTCTCATATTCTGAATAATAATATGGCTCCAAAGTATTATGCTCCTCCATAGTGTTCCTACATATGTCTCTCTTGCAGGTCTCTCCCCTGCAAAATTTTGCAAAATAATGAAATAGTGATTAGTATTTAAATGACTTTATGAAGTTTGATTCCCACTCTTTTTTTAATTGTTTGAAAAAAAATGACTTTGTTTTAAACTTTTTTCAACACGATGATGTGTTTATGTAAGATGCACCGGTGTGTCCATATTACATTATGCATCAGTGCATACACATTATTTGATTCATCAATGACATATAATTGTTTTTATTAACAAAATCTCGAAACACAGTGTGGTTGATTTTTCAATGCACCGGTGCTATTATTAATATGTGCATTGGTGCGTTTGTTGTTTATAACTGCACCGTGATGATTTTAAAGTTATTTGAACTTTTATGTGCACATTAAATAGTATATTCATCTCAAATTATCTTTTAGAATGAATTCACGTGACTTGCAATACTACAATACACATTTTACGTTTTATGTCGCCTTATTCTTAAAAAATGGTTTCAAAACTATATTCAAACTTAGATTGTGGTATGGTCCTCGAAATTTATTTTAGATATGTACAAGAAAATTTATTGCTAATTTTGTTCAAATGCATGGAGAAAACCTTATTATATGATCAAATGGCCAATTCTTGAAATTACAACCCATTCCATATTGTTCAAAGTCTATCGTGGAGTTATCCCTTTCCATATCTAGTAAGTTTAACTTATTTTATTTATGTTTCGATTATGTCATTGAATTTTTTTTATCCACATCTATATGAATAAAAATGTATCCAAATTTGGAAGATCTTGATTCAAAATTGAGTACAGATGAAAAAAATATTCCAGTACTTGTTCAAAAACATTGGAAGGCCTTATGAGGAGCAACATACCATAAGTAGTTGGTAGATGAAAATGGACAACTGATTTACCCGAACAATTGTTGCATTCCATCTTCTAGCCACAATCCTTGGTCGACGATGGGAACGATTGTTTGGTATAATGTAATTTGAACAAACAAATTATTGCATTGTGCTTACTAATATCATCAATGTACTAATGTTCAATATTTTTGAAATTATGAGTCTTCTGATGATGAAAGACCTACCTAGATCTTCTGTTGCACCTCACAACAATTTGAATCTGAGAGAAGGATGTAATGAAATCACAAATTAGAGATGAAGCGTACCAAAAATGGTTGAATGAACCACCTTTTAAATTCCAACTACGTCCAGATTCACAAATTAGGAATGACTACAACAATAGTAGCTCTTTAAAAGTTGGCAATGGAGACAATCAAAAAGAGGTTGGTATGGATGATTACTTATGGGATACGACTGCCATGGAGACAATGTTGTTCGATGCATTCTATAACAATTAGCTAGAGGATGATGCTCATATCAATGATACCATTTTCAAAAGCCTAAAATCTGCTTCCACCACCCCTCTCTTTGGACCTAGTTCCTGGTCAAAGTCTACCCAGCTTGGGACAAAAATGTTACTGTACAACGTGAAAGCAAAGTTTGGCATGCCAAACACATGTTTCTCGACAATATTGAGGTAATTGAACAACAAGTTCCTTATATTAATTTTGAGAAATATTATCACACAATCAACATTATAAATGGTTTCTTTTATAAATGCTAAATGACCGTGTACATTTCTATTTCCCACTAAGTGCAGGATATTCAAAGATAAGGTTCTTCCTAGTGATAAAGTTTTTCCCTGTAGTGGAAAAGAGGCAAAACAATTTTTGAAAATGTTGGTTGTTTACTATATATCATATCATGCAAGTCCAGATGATTGTATTCTATATAGAGGAGAATATATAGACAAAGAGATATGTATTAAATGTGGGCATGACAGGTACCATAAATCAAATAAAAATGGTAAATCACATGGCCCTCCGCATAATATATTGAGGCACATGCCTATAATCCCAAGGATTCAAAGGCTCTTTCATTGCAAAGAATTAGCTATGTTGCAGGGATGACATGCCTCACACATAAGTGAGTCGGGAGTTATGTGAATCCAAACATATTCAATAGCCATGAAGCATATAGAGAATACATGTTCAGAAAAATTCAAGGATGAAGTACGAAGTATACATATCATCATATCTATGGATGGTGTGAACCTATATTCCCTCCAAAACCCAAACTATTTTGTTTGTCCTGTAGTAGTGATCAATAACAATATCCCCCCATGGTTGTCTGTGAAGAATGAACATCTTATGATGGCCCTTATAATCATTGGTAGAATACAGGTGAAGAATATGGATGTCTACCTACAACCATTGGTATATGAATTGAAGGAATTATGGGAAGGCATACATGTATACGATGTATCAATACCCATCGCAACAAACAAGAGTTTTACATTGTATGACATATGTGCTTACACCACACATGATTATCCAAGCTTAAGAGTTTTCTATGGTAATTAACATACTTATTAATTTGTTTATATATGTAACAATATTTATTTGCATATTTTATTCTCTATGATTGACATTCTATTCTTAAACACTAACGTGTTATATATACAATAATTTCACAGGTCTTGTAACTAAAGGTTATCATGGGTTTAAATGTTGTGGACCTTCTATGAAGGCTAGGTGGTCCAACCACCTATGAAATCCAATGTATGGTTGCTCGAGGGTATTCCTCCCAAAACAACGCTCTTATAGAAGAGAAACATCTGCTTTCAATGGTGAACTAGAGAGAACCAAAAGGCCTACAATAATGACACCAACATAATGGATTAAGGAATATGATAGAGAGAAGGAAAATGATATTACATAAATATTAGATTCAAATGGGGAGCCTATGTTAGATGATCCATAATTCTTCGACACCTATGTTGAGAAATTTCTCATTGGGATGAAAAGGAAATCTATCTTTTATGAGCCCCCTATTGCGAGCGTTTTAATATTACCCACTTACTAGATCCCATGCATATATTTAAAAATATTTCATCTTCTTTATGGAGGCACATATCATCGAAAGAAAGTGACACATTGGTTGTGAGGAGAGATCTTATTTCTTCAAAAACTAAAAGGAACATTGGCTAAGATAAGAAATTAGAGGAGAGGTTGATCCCTCTTGGTCTTTCAAAGAAGGTGATGTCCCATGGATTTTGAAGAAAGAAGATATTTCTTTGGAAAAGGAAGTTATATTGGGTGTGAGGGTGCCTTATTTATATTGGTTTTTCCTACGAAGTTTCTTCTCTGTGTGTCAAGACCATTTGTCAAGGTTGAAATCACATGACCATTTGAACCTTCTAAAGGTACGATGTATGTCAAAAATATGAGTTTATTATTTGTAATTTTTATTTTTATGCCATGGTATAAAACAAAATTAATTTTTTAGGTGTTTACTATGTAGTTTCATTATTCTTTGCTCGTGCATGGGTGTGTGAACCATGAATTCCCCCATGACCCAAGGCATGCCATATCTAAATTATTTGTATTTGTACATTGGATCACATCAAAGGATATTCATATGGATATCATTCCACGGTGGCATCAATAGATAGCTGAGATTGTTTGTATGTTTGAGAAGGAACTGTTGTTGAGTTTCATGGACTTGAAGGTTCATGCTCTAATTCACATAGTAGATAAGGCTGAATTAGTCGGGGTGGTCTCATGTCATTGGATGTTTTTTTTAGAGAGGTACATGAAGAAATTGAAAGGATTTGTTCGTCAAAGGGAAAAACCCGAGGGGTCTATGGCAGAGGGTTACATATCATATGAGTCTTTCTATTATGCCAGTGAGTACATAAAGTAGATCGAAAACACACCAAGTGCAGTGATTTGGGATGATGAAAGGGATGAAGATAAAATAAAAGGGGAGCTTCCCCAAACGAATGGAAAAAGGCGCTTGATAAATCGTAAGTGACTTATCATTTGTCAAATTTATGCATAGTAACTATTCACACTGAACTTCATAATGTATAATTTCATTATCTCATATGTATTATATGTTGGTTTGATTTCATGAATACATCAGAAAATTAAAAAATTGATGCCATCAATCAATTCATTCTTTACAATTCAGAGGCAACATAGCCATGGGTTGCATTGTACAAATAGAAGAGGAGAAAATGGGAAAGTGACAGGAAATAATTCAAAAGGATGAATGGTAGAAGCATGTCTTATATTGATCATTTAAAATAAAATATGCCAATGATATTCCCCAATAGTTGGGTTGTTGACCAAGTCAGAGAGAAATATGGTGCATCAAGCCATTACCCACGTGAAGAAGAGGATGAACTAAACATAGGAATTGGTTGAAGTAACTTGGTAATAATGTTTTTTTGTACATAATTTTTAACTTTGTAATGCACATTTGAATTGTAAGTACATCTATATTATTTTATATTTTAATGGTTGGGTTATTAGAAACATATTGACACTCTAATGTGTTCATTTTTTATAGGTGCATTTTTTCCCATCTATGTGGGAATATGAACATCATTTTCGCATAGAGGATGCCAATGATGGACACATGACACAAGACTATGGAGTGGAAGTTGATTTCAACCAATATAGTCATGCTACCCACCGCAATCAAAAAACCATTCATGGGAACTTAGGTTACGTCGTAAATATACAAGAGATCATCCGAGTGGAATTCTCTTCTTTCGAATGTGCTATTTTTAGGTGCAAGTGGTGGGACACCTTTGACCGGAATAATGTAAAGGAATATCATGATAGTGGGATGATATGTATCAACTCTAAAAAGATGTGGGATGAAGCTAAGGAGCGTTATGTTTTCTGAAAACACTGCAACAAAGTGTTTTTTTACCCAGATGTGTTGGATAGGGATTGGTGGTTTGTATTAATACAAGACCCTAGATCAAAACATAATTTTGAGAACAAGAGTGGTATCATGCTGAGCGAGGAAGATAATGAGGGTGATGACAATAGAGAGTGATATGTACATGTTTTATTTAATCTTTAATACGGTTGTTGTGTCTTTTTTTATATTCTTTATTTCACTAATTATATTGTTTTTTATTCATCTTGTGACAGAGGAAATGTTAAGTTAATTATAAAAAATCTTTGAAGAATTTTAGTTGGCTAACAGTTAGTTTTATGTGTAATTTGTTTGTGTTTCAAATGTCCATCAGTCTGCTAAGATGAGGAATCATGTGCGGATTCACATGTGGAGGAGATTATGCCCAAGAGGGGCCAACCAGAGTTTCCGGCTAGGATTGCACCATACGCACTAGGGCTACTAGGCCATGTGGCAGATCACATGTTCGTCATGGTGTCATGTTCTTACGTGGGGTTGGATTGGAGAGGATTTTCAAACATCCTCTTCAGAACATATGAGCCACTAGATGATAGAGGTAATATTAGTGTTTAATTGTTTAAATTAATATAGTTTCATTTTATTGTCTTCCTTAATTAGAATAAAATTAATTCTAACACGTTCTTTAACTTCTTATATTAATTTGTTTAATGAATTAACTGTGTAATTATTGTTCTGTACTATATATATTACAGATATTGGCACTTTCATTAGGGACATGCCTCCTCTCGCATCATATGACGATGAGGAGATGATTCCTGAGGCCGTGGAGGGTCACAGTCCTCGGGTACAGATACCCGATGGCATGCGTCGTAGGCCTGATACCAAATTCAAGTTGGAGTTGGGTGACCGAATCTTTGTAATTTTGACTGAGGTAAGAGTTTTCCCTCCCCTGAAGTGAGACATCAGGTAATATCCTATGCTCTTGGAGCTTTGGAGGGAGATGTTGTGTGATTTTATGCCTCTTATGCATCATATAATCAGAGCTACCAAGCTAGTAGCAACGAGGGGGGCTCTTGATGATAGGAACAAATCTTCTTCCAGTATGACCTATTCGTCCAATACCCCATCGATTGATGAGGGTGTTCATGATAATCCTTCTCCACATCCTCCTCATCCTCGTTCACCTCACCTAGATCATGAGGATGCAACACATATTCCTCATCCTCTTATTTCACTTCACCTAGATGAGCATGCCAGACCTATTCCTTATCCTCCTCGTTCACCTCACCTAGATGATCATGGTAGACCTAGTCATCAACCTCATCTTTCACCTCACCTAGATGAGCATTCTATACCTAGTCCTTATCCTCCTCTTTCACCTCACCTACATGAGCAGGAAGGACCTATTCATCATCCATCATCTTCCACTACAAACCATGCCTCCAGTGCTAATGTAGATATGCATAGTATGCCATCGAATGGACCATATATGTTATAGCAGTTATTTGACTAAAATGTTAACACACGTAAACAATTATTTAAAAATTAGCAAAAAAAAAGATGTGTATACGTTCACTACATGCACCAGTGTGTGTAACTAACGTAGACACACTGTCACATAAATGTTTCAAAATTTTCGAGTACAAAACATTTTATGGTGTGTTCCAATCATTACTATTGCACCGAATACAGTGCCACCAAAAGATTTATTGGGTGCACCACAACACAATGTCACATTTCTCGGTGGTGAATTTGGTAAACATGAACGCCCAAGTATTCATGTTTACCAATGCAATGCGTAAAAATATATCTGATAAGGGACGTGTGTACTTTAACATCCCAGTGCATTATATATACTTTGACGCACTGCCCACTAGTTATATGATTTTATTTTCTGCATCATTAAACAAATGCATTGGTGTGTTTATGTTTACCAATGCACCGCCAACAATCGTGACAAGGTACACAGTGCGTCCTATAAATTTACAGGTCACACTGTAGACCCTGCGAGCCAAGAGACTTGAACGCACTACACAGTTTTTTTTGTTTTTACACTTAAAATTTGACTCAATTTTAAGTTTTAATCTGGTGAAAACTTGAGCTATGAAGAAACAAGGACATTATCTGGATATTTTTTCATCGGGGAGGCATGGTTGCGACGTACTAAAAAAAAATATTTGCCCACCATTTGGAAAAAATTAAAATTCATACAGCGAGCAACAGACGAAAGGAAAGAAACCGAGGAAAGCACTGATGGAAGGGCGCTTCAGATAGGTAAATGTTGCACCGATGCTTTTGAGCTCTACAAAACTGAAAATGGTAAAAATGATTTTTACCATTTGGTAATTTTTTTTAATAAAACCCTGTTCTGGTGTGTCTGATGCACAACCACACCAGGACATACATGTTTAATGAGCGTGTCATATATATATATATATATTAAAGCTCTAGAATGATGTGCATGTTTTTGGGCACGCGTGTGCACCGGTGCATATACTACTACATAGCATAATGCCATACATTTTTTGAAAAACTACAATAGTGCGAAAAATTATGTTTAAGCATGACATGGTGTGTTATAATAATAGACTCCCCAGTGTAATTGGTTTTACATAGCACAATGTATAAATTTGGAAATTAACCTTAACACGGTGCTCCATATTAGAGAACCGGTGCACATGATACAATGGAGTGCACCAGAATATATTTTTGACACAATCCTACATTGGTGTGCAATTTTTTTTATTTAACCATATAATAGTGTGCTCTACTAATAGTGTACTGGTGCTTCCAGTGTTACGTTGCACACCAGATATTTTTAAAAGAATGCTATTATGGTGCATCATTATTTTGCGTTGTGTCCTTATTTTTGTAGCATACCAGCTAATATTTTTCTTTATTTGAAATAACCCTGCTATGGTGTGCTAGTTTTCAAGGAACCCATGCACCTGTTGTAGAAAATTCATCGATGTGTTATGTACTAATAAAAGCACTGGTGTAAAAACATATGCTGAAACCTCCTCCCTCTCACCTCTACTAGTATCATCTGCTATAAACATATTTTTGGGATATTTGTATAGGGCCATCCACAAAAACCCCCACTAGAGGGTCTTTTCCTTGTAGTGTCATATTCAAGGTTAGGGTTAACCACCTCCTTGTAATATTTTAATTTTTTTTTATCCTATAATTATTTTTCACACGGTAGATTCTCTTTAAATTTATCATGTACAATATTTTTAATATCATTTATATTTTGCAGAATAACTTCTTCTTTTATTCCCCAATGATTTAGCCAAGACTTGGCATCATTATGCCAGCACCGCTTGAGCCGTTGGTGATTTCTTCTAGATTCTGAAGCAATTTTGGGGAGCCTCTTGTTATCCCTATTTTTTATCATGTTATTATACATTAAGTACCTAATCATAGTTGTTCTCTCAATGGGGGAAAGGATCATTTCGATGAGGAGGATAGGATAGGGTGTATTTCCCTTGATTTTAAAATTATAAGTTATAATATTCTTTTGGATCTGGTTTATCTTTGTCTAGGATTCTCGGGAGATACTACATCCCCAAACTTCACATCCATACAAGATAACAAGAGTGAAAATATTCTCAAAGAAGAGATTTTTCTTATCCCATAGCCAAAGGTCAACCAATTTACAATTATTTTCAAGCCTAAATTAAGATTTCCACCCTTCGTTTATCATTTTCTCAATTATATAGCTCCAATTGATATTGTGATGAAAATTGATTCCAAGATACTTGTATGAAGACACTTCCTCCAAGATATTATTGTCATATAATAAATTATCATAGGTGACCTTGTTGTATTTAATGATCATAACCTTTGTTTTCTTAGTATTCACATTCATAGCTGTAAGTAGAGTAGAATTCCTTGAGGATTTTAAGTTGCTTACTAAGGTCATAGGGATTCCTTTCCATAAGAACATATTAGTGTGAATAATGTTGATATTAATATATATTTTTTACATAGTGAAAAATCCATCATAACTTAGTTCTCAACTAGCAGTGGGGACAACCATAATTGACTGCTATTTATTGTATGCAGGATGAATCATCATCATTACTCAAGGAAAACCATGCCACCTATAATAACTCGTTGGTGGTTTGTAAGGGGACATAATTTCACTCATACTGGATGTCTCTAGGTCATGGGATGTTAACTTGTTTTCTATGGGGACAACCATCACATGTTGCAATCCATGAATGCAAGATAACTCATCACCATTACTGAAGGATGCCTCTAGGTCTTGGGTCATAACCTAGTTGCTTACGTCCGAGGAAGATGAGCTCTTAGCCAAAAAAAAGCACTTTTAGATCATACTACATGACCAAGATTTTACTAGATGTGTGTGGTTGATGTAATGCTATAATATTACGATTATGAAACTTATATTATAAGGCCTAGTTAACTCTACTTTGAATTGACTTTTGAGAATTTTAATCTCATAAAATTTATGCAATTGTAATAATGGAAGGATTAATATTGTAAGGCATAGTTAATAAATTTGTATGAATAGTAGAGTATTGATGATGGTGATGATGATTAATGAGAATGTAAATGGTTTATCGGGCCCTAAGAAAGGTAAGATATTATTTTCATTTCTTTATAATTTATTTTTGTGCTCGAAAAACATTAAGAGAAGCGTTACAAGATCACCATAGTTTTGATGAGTTAGGAGGTTAGGAAGGTCGGTATTGTGAGAGATATTTTGAAATTGTGATGTAATTTGGGTATACTCAGGGAACTCCAAGAGAAAGTTCTTTTCATATTCAACCCTCTCAATGTCGCAAAGATGAAAAATTATTTCATTCCATGGTGTTTTTGGAGATCTCCAATATCCAATTTCACTAAGTAGCTTGTGAGAGTTTGTTTTTCTTTTAGCAATGTTGATTTATTTCTTCACACTAGTTAAAACTAAGAGATACTTTTAATCTTCTAGATTAGGGTTAACCACCTCTTTGTAGTATCTAATTTTTCTTTTAACTGTCATTTTTTATTGCAACATAGATTGTCCTTAACTTTAGATGTAACAATATTTTTAATATTATCAATATTAAAAATAATGAATTCTTCTCATATTACCAATGATTTATCCAAGACTTGGCATCTTTATTCCATTCCCACTTAAGTCACTGGTGGTTTTGGTTGGATTTTGAAGCAATTTTTGGGATCCTCTTGTCATCCATGATGTATATTGTTCTTGTACATTAATTACATATTCATAGACACAATCTCAATTTTGGAAATTATCTCTTTTATAAGGAGGTCACGATATGGTGCATTTCCTTTAATTTTAAGATTATAAGTTATAAAAAAAATTTGAATCCATTCTATCTTTCTCATGGATTCTCTAGAGATAATACAACCCCAAAATTCACATCTATATAATATTAATAAGATTAAAGAGAGACTTAAAGATAATTTTTTTATTATCCCATAGGCAAAACGCCACTAATTTACAATCGTTTTCAAGCCTATAATAAGTTTTCCAACCTCCATTTATCATTTTCTCAATTCTATAGTTTCAATTTATCTTGTGATGAATATCGATTCCAATATATTTTTATAAAGGCACTTCCTCTAAGATATTGTTGGCATATACAAAAGTATCTGATACGGATTATTTTCGGCACGAAATGAGAGCGGAGATATAATAAAGAAATGCACAGAGATATTGCAGATATTCAATAATATAACAGAAATGTATCAGAGATGCAACCATAAACATAGATATATAGTAATACACGATTTCTATTAATCAGAGAAATGTACAGACACTGTAAAAATACAGAGTGAAAGACTCGCTAGAATGGTGGCAGCTTATCTCTGAGAAGAGATGTGACGGCTACTCGAATTCGCAAGAAGATGATTACAATGAGGCTCAGAAGGCCTTTTTTATAATACAAGGGAATTACAAAAGTCTTACACATCCAAAAACCTAACCCTAGGAGATGAAGCGGCAAAAGTCATGTGGGCCCCGTTTGGGTAAGTGAGTACATCAACTTCCCGGGGTCGTAACTTTTGCATACGATCTCTGTTTTAGGCGTGTGATAGCTCGTTGGAAA